>JAOPJM010220340.1:0-12646 GCA_027124095.1 Muusoctopus leioderma | reverse complement strand
TACATACATACATGATGCAAGCATGCATGCATGCATGCATACATACATACATACACGCATGCATGCATACATACATACATACATACATACATATATACATCCATACAATATATACATATATATAAATATACGTTCGTGAATAACGAACTAAAAGAGCAAGTACTCAATACTGGCCGATATAGTGTAAATACTTTAATTGATTTAGAGCCAAGTAGTGGTACCTAAGGTTTCATGCTAGCTGCTTATTTCATATAGAGCAATAATATTTCCATCACGTCTGGCCACTGGCTCGAATTTAACCTAGTGGTAACGTCTAAGCAAAATAGCATGGATTGACGCGGGTAACGTGAACAAAATGTAAACAGGCTAGAACAATCAGGCGGCCTGATTGTTCTAGCCCAAGTACAGTTTATATTATAAAGTCAAGAGGAGGGAATTTTTTACGTACCAGAATATATAGAAAAATATGTAAACATCTAAATACGTGGATTGTTGTGTTACTGCAAGTGTTGAAAGCAGTGGATTAATAATGATGAATGCATCGTTGAAGTCAAGTAAAAAGTATGTATGGAGGCTTAATGGATCAGTTAATCGTTAAGGTGTGCGTAGCAGTAGGCGAGCACTAAATTGGCGAGAAACGCCAGCACAGTCAATAGTGAAATGTAAGTGCCACATACAGCCTTATGTGTACTTCAGCTAGGTCTGTATGAGAACATAATTTCGAAATACGCGACATTAGTAATGCATGACATATCTCCAATGGAGGATAATTGAGATCATGTAGCGTCAATTATTTGGTGTAACTGCAGGTTATGCAATATTTGACGACATTTTTACCCATATTTCCGAGGGATATCCAAGTCAATAGCTTTTAATTTTTTATTCTTATTGGTTATTTTTTAAATTTAATTTTGACATTGAATAATGAAAGTATTTAAAATAAAGGAAGTATTCTTTAATTGAATCAATTTAAATTATGGATCATGTCTCCCGTAGTAGTGGTGATCGGTTTAATTATAGCTATAAAATTAAATTAAAAATGACACTATATTTAAAAAATATTACAATATTACTTTAAACAAACATTGACAGTTCTTTTCACGTTTTCAATCGTTATATACCAGTATATTAAGATTTTGTTAAGGTTGTTCCTATTCCTTATCCACGTTAAAGCAACAGCAATCTAACATCTTATCACAACACTCTCTCATTTTAATTCTCTCCCTAACTGTTTCCTTCTTTGACAATCGGCGTAGTGTGATAAACGGCTCCTACAACCACTCACATTCATTTTGCGCCTGTTATCAATGTTAGTCGTTTTGACAGCCTCCTTCGTCCACACCAACTTCTTAGCTCATTATAATATGTGGATAAATATCAGCAACGCTTATATTGACTATGTCAGACTAACAAACTTTAACCCTCATCTTTGAAGAATATAACACTTGTAAATTTACACATAGTCAATCATTAAATACTCTTCAGGAGACGTATACAAAACTTTGGTTACAGAGAATGGTCGAGGCAATTATCATTGGATCATGTATGCAATTTGATGTATATTTTAGTATTATCATTTTTTTATAAACACGTCAATTAACATACGCATCAATAATAGGAACCGGATCATCTTGGAATCTTATACTTGGTAGATCGACAACAAATGCTTATTTTGTCTGCCTTACCACCAAAAACCTATGGTCAAACACAAGATTTTAAAAGAACTCCTAGAGATTTGTTTTTTAAATTCCTGGTGTGCAGCAGCAAGACACAATTCATGCATAATACATTCCGAGTTGAAGGTTTCCGACATAAGGATAACCGTGTTATAATTCTTTGAATACTTTGGTGCCAACCTCCTAGACCTCCGTGAACATACGAAATACAACGATCTGATAAAGTCAATGATGTGGACTTCCATTTCTGAATAGCAAGTTTAGTAGAACCACTGTCACGGAATCAAATAATTTAGCGGCAGTCTTGCTATGTTGATGAAATATTCCATACGATTTCTGCAGCTGCTACTAAGGTGTCTATGGTGTTTTGAAGATATTTTCTTTCTCCAAAAATCAGCATTTTGATATGACAGTTTCGTTTCATGTCTGACTTTCAATAAAGTTACTTCGTTTCCTATCTACAAAACAGATCGCAGGATATGAGAATATGCTTCAAAGTAAAGAAACAATAATGCACCCATTGATCATTATAGACATGACTTTCTCAACTTTCATGCAGGATACACTGAATATAATGATATTGTGCTGGTTATTTTCGGTACATCTGAGAAGCTATCTGTTTCTCAGAAGATATATTCAATCTCTAAATCAGTGATAGCAGGAATGGATTTACCATTTGATAAACACTAACTCGAAAAAAGAAAACTATTCGCGTGGAAGATTCATGAGATTTAAAAAGGCAACTATTTGTTGAAAGGACGTTAGAAACCACAATACAATTTGCATACATTCAATCAATGCACCGAAGAGGTGGATAAATAAAAGACGAAGTAAAAGCAAACCATCCTCGTCTCAATTTTATGCACCATGTTTTGAAATTAGTCTGATTTAGTTAGGACGCGTAGGAAATTTAAAAACAAATGCGTAACTTAACACTAATATTTCAATAGTTTCCCAATGCAGTGTAAAACGGTAAACAGCGAAAAAATTTGAGAATTTGTTTTATCATTCAATGTGTATTCAATGTGTATGTTGTTCCTTGTTTCATCACTAATAAACAAATACAGTTACGCAAATACTTCTCTCGGTCAGTGTCTGACTTCCTGTTCATATCTGTCTCTCACTCCTAATATATATATATATATTAACGCTCGGAGAGACTCTTCGTTGCCTTTTTCTTTCTTTATTTTTTCTTATGTTTTTTTGTTCTTTGTGTTATATTTATATATTTTGTTAAATAAAATGTTCTCTGGTCAGACCAAAATTAAAACCCCCCAAATCAACCCACGCCCTTGGCCTGGTGTTAACCTATCCTAAGCTCTATCTGGAGAGACCTCGACCCCACCAGAATTTTTAGTATAATTTCATAACTAAAATAAACAAGAGTTATGTCCCCTGACAGATATAAGAAAATTACAAAAATTAGGAATCTAGAAGAAAAAGAAGAAGAAGAAGAGAAAAGAAAAAAGAAAAAGAAAAAGAAAAGAAAAGAAGGGGTTATTTAAAAAAATATAAATTCATGTATACTAGCCGTGCTGTGAACCGGAAGAAGGAGAAGAAGAAGAGAAAAGAAAAGAAAAAAGAGAAAGAAAAGAAAGGGAGGAGTTATTTAAAAAAAATAAATGTATACTAGTAGATCTAATAATTAGAAAGACATACCTACAACAGAGCTCAGACAGAGAAAGAAGAAAAAAAGAAGAAAGTGTAGAAAGGAGGTGGTTTTGACTCCTAAGGAGGAAAGGAGGTGGTTAGGTCGAAGTGACCTGTAGACTTAGTATATTGTAGGCGAATAAGCTTACATTTATAATCAGGGATGCTATCGATATAATTAAATTACAGTTCACAAAATATGCAGTTACAATATGTATATATCCCAGCAAGTACAAAAACAACTATAAAAAACAACTATAAAAAACACCTATGAAAAAAACATATTAAAACCAAAAACCAAATACTTATGCACTATACAGTTACAATATATATGTGGATAAACATTTTCAATATGTATATGGATGAACATTAGCAAAAGACACATATAAACACATAAACAACTTTAAAAACCCGTATACAAAACTCGTATACAAAACTCGTTTAAAACCAACGAAGTGTACACATACTGCATGGTATATCATATTAACGCAAACTGTACCATACGTATGCGACCATGCAGTGCATATCTCACTCAACATACCCAGTGCACGACCATAGTTACAATATATACGGACATACACGGAAACACATGAACAACATTTATAAAACCCATATGAAAAATGCATTAAACAGTTACAATATATATATGGATAAACAGTTACGATAAACATTTACGATATATATATATGAATGAACATTTGCAAAAGACATATGGACACATATAAAAACGGTGTACAACACTCGTTTAACATATACACATACTGCGCAGCATATTACCATACACCGTGCCACACCTATACGTCCATGCAGTACACCTCTCATCCAATACTATGGATTATTTTCATAGTGCCAGTACCTCTTCCGTTAAGCCGCCTATCGCTTGCAAGTCCAGTAAGCGAGTTCAAGTCTTTCTTAGGCTACACTGGTGTAATTACTTAATCACGTTTCGCCGCCTATGGGCATGTTCAACAGAGTCTACTACGCGACGTAAACACGGAAGAGGGTCTTATGGCCTTCTATGAAGACCATTTTTCATCCCTAGGAAGTATGGAGGGGACGCCTTTTCATTCAACATAGATTTCAGCTCTACGGCCGAAGTTTAATCGACTCGGCTGAATTCGAACAAACTGCTCTATTGAGAGGATATCTCTTTAAACGCCTGGATTTTAAATTTTCTGGCGTGCAGGCAATGGGAGAAGATCTCTCCTCGTGTGTCCAAGATGTCCGCACGGAGTGTCAACAATTTTAGTCTCTCTGTGGCACATAAGATGCAGCGCCCACCTCCGCCTTTATACCTCCCCGCCTTGGCTGCAATTCTCCATTTGATGGTCGAGTCCGCCCCTCTTCCGTTCAGGTGCCATATATACTTAGATAAAGAAGTAGAGTTTTCCTTTGGGCACACCTGAACGAATGTGTGTGTTGTGTGCATCTTGTTTTAAATAAGTTCTCGGTAAGGTCGATACAAGTTCTAGTACGGCCGTCCGGCGTTAAAACGTCGGCTCTGTATACAAACTCACTTGTAAGACAGATGTTGTCCAAAGGGCAGTTAGCCTTAATTCTGCAATTACAGAGCCGCAATCGATTCTTATCACTTGTAGTAACAGCATTGTTCCCAGCGTGAACTGCTGGATGATCGAAGTTGAGGGGGTCATTAACTGTCTCGGACGTGCCATTTATGGCTATTAATCCGTTCGAGGGATTGGCATTGGATGTACTTGGGGGATTAGCGTTGGGTGTACTTGCATGTCCTGTGGTTTTCAGTCAGATATCTGTGGACGGAGCATGGGTGTAATCAGAATTGTTGGGTGTATTCTTCCTGAGGATGCTCCTTCCGATATTACTGAGGCAACTATAGCTAACCTTAACTGTGTTTTTATAACAAAATTGGTAGTATATATGCGAGGGTGGGAAATGGGTCCATACTAAGGTTAAAAACCGCCTAGCTACATTCGTGGAAACGTTCATAATATAGGGTGGATTGAACCAGATGTCCTTCCTGTTTCTATTTTCTCTGCTTGGTGGGGGTCTAGGCCTTATATACTTCAATCTGTCTTTTTATCCACAGTTAACTAATGTCTGGTTATAATATCTAGCCGCATTGCCGAATATCTCTTTACTCGAGGGTAGTCCTGAGATTCTAATACTTATATTTTTAGCTATTTGCTTAATGATATAGGGGGGTGATTAGAGCCCTTATTTACGTAGACTGTACCCTTGTTAGGTTTGCGAAACGGACAATAGGATACTCTACTAAGGTCTAGGGTTATTTCTAGGTAATTAACTATCCTAAGATTTGTATTTACGGTGATTTTTAGAGCGTACATATCGAATATTGTGATTATCTTTTTTCTAAGTGTGTCCATGGTGTGCCCGTTCGCTTTGTGTACTATACCGAGTCCGTCATCTCTGTATAGCCCGATATCTACCTCGCTAACTTCTGTTCCTAATGTGTGCAAGATAAACAATACTACTAGTTCCGCAATTTCAGCGCCATCATAACTACCCATTGCTACGTCGAAAAGTTCATCACCCTGCTTTTTCACCCAGAATGAATCATTATAAAATAATAATGATTTCCTTGCATTTAAGATTACGGCCATGTCCGTGTCAGTAAATAAGGAATAATTCTTGGCGAAATTGAGTGCTTGCAAGAGAAGGTCTTTGGATATCGATGGGTAGAATTCAACGATATCAAACTGGATGAACCTGCAGTTTGGTTTATCCTCGATATGATTAAACCAATCAATGGTGGCTCTACTGCAATTCCATTGCTTCAATCCAGTTGTCACTCTAATGTCACGGTTGATTCTGTCTAAAATGGACTTGCTGACTATACCCATCTCACTCTTCATGGAATTTATTAACCTACATTTAGGGTTGTTGACGAAGTTATCCTTGTGGTCTTTTAAATTTATGTGGGGTGTGTGTGGGATGAGATATTCAATGCGGTCTGCTATTTTCAGATCTAATGCCAATTTTAGTGCCTCATTATTAATCTTGTTGTATGTTGAAGGGTTAGTTTTCTTATATGTATTGGTAATGCTGTTGAGTATTAAGCTATCAAGGGCCGGTTTATCAAGCTCATATATGTTCTTTGTTTTATCCGCTCTCACAAAGCATTTACTGGAGTTGCGGAATGGGCTCAGGTGTGAGTTAAGATCCCTCTGGAAGTTATTGGTATGATTGTTGAATCCAACACCCTTAATTAGTCTGATCAAATCAGCCTCGAATTCCTTAATGGGGGGTGGGTGTTTACTAGACTTCAGGCCAAATTTATCGTCAGAAAGGTGTTGGACGTACCTTTATCCAGGAAGTAAGCTTTCCATTTCATTCTCCGTAGAACAGCAAGAGTCTTGTCTATTAGTTGTTTATAGTAAACATTCTTGTTTGGTATTGCTATGTTTTTTAGTGAATGCACTACTATGTGTTTTTCCATTCTTCTTTCGGTAGTATCCATTTATGTATAAAGTGCCCATCCGACCGGTATGGTTAGGAGCGTGATAAAATCTTTCGTTTTTTTTGAACGAGGTGTATTATTCACCATTCGTACAATTTGGAGGCTTGAAGATCGGTTTGGGGTTCGCCCCCGTCCCGTGAAACTAACCAGTTACTCCGTTTACAAATCAAATAAATATATATATATATGCCTTGCACTCTTGGATGTGCTCACTGGCAATAGTGAAGTGGGCAACAACAGCTTGCGCCAAGGGAGGTGAATCATGAAATCTTTGTGGTTAAAAAAAACCAACTTTAAGACATTTGAAATCTCTTGTAACACTTTGAATGCAACACTTTATGTCCATTTCTTACCATTGTTTAAATTTTTTTAACGTATTCTGACCATTTTATTTTTTTTAAAATTACATTTTTGTTTTCGATCATTCGAAATACTATAATTTGTCAGTGAATTACATTTTTCAGGTTGTGGTATTCGAGACGTTCGGGGGAGCTGGGCTGCTGACAAAAGTTTTTCTCATCGTTGGCGGATCGTCTTACTGAAGTATCAGGTGATGCTCGTGAAGATTTCTAGCATTCCTTGTTGTAGTGTGTACTTGAAGGAGCGTACGTGTCTTTTCTTTTTACTTTAACTATAAGTTGTGGTATTTAAATGAAATGTGACGTTTAGAAAGATCGAAACAAAAAAGAGATTTTTGTTTTTGTCTTTGTTTTTTTTTAAATAACATGCTTAAAAGTTCAGCTGGAGATTTTTCGTGTTTCAACAGAGTAAATATATAGACGAAAACATAAAACATCAATTTCTGATCTTTTCAACAAATCCTTCAACAATCCCCACACATTTGACTGCAGGAAATGTAATGACCATACGCTATGCATGGAACTCATATTCCTTTGTGAACTCCGAATTTTATAGGAATTATAACTGTGGGCACTTGTCACATATAACTTTTTATTTTTTTTAATTCCTTCCCTACGGAATACATATTTCATACACATTTATGCCACACGGTTTCATGTCACTAAATAAATAAATACAATATGTCTGAGGGAAAGTACTTCCAATGAGTGTTGTGCATACTATATACAAATAAGGCAGGGTCTCACATATGTACATACATACACACACACACACAGCCTGAATAAAGGCTGGGGTTTGAACCTAATGATAAGATTGAGACAACTGAGGGTCCTGGTCATTCTTCTCTCAACTCCTACCTAATGAAACATTAGCTCACAGCAGAAAACTTTACCTGCAGCTCAGTGGATTCAGCCAATGAGAGTAAAGAGTCTTGTTCATAATATTGTTAGGGATAGGATACAAACCACTGATCCTTCAACGGCCAAACAACTTGGCAAGCTCCCACTCAAAACTCGAATGTCATTTTGTTTTTACTTTTACGCAGGTCAAATTAGCAGAATATGTGAATTCTTTTCAACACAAATGAACCTACCAAACAGTAAATCATTCATGTGAAAACTATTCCCCAGTTATGGTCCAATGATTCTAACTGCCATTACCATAGGTATTGCAGTGAAGTTTAATGTTTGGAGTATTTTAACTGCCATTCCTAATTCCCTACAAATCTTAGGCACCATGCCACTTCCATTCTTCCAGAAATCCTTGGTATCCTGTGTATGGAGAAGGTAGCAGTAAAGCAGTAGATACACTCTGAGGTACAAGATTGATTTCTTGATATGAGCAGTGATTGCATCTTTGTTGAATGAAACAAGATTGTCATGTCTCAATTGAAGAATATATTTCAGGTCCCTGTTCATGGAGGCAGTGCAGATTTGATGTGAGGTATCTAGGAAACAGGTGAATGATGTGTGTAGAAGGTTAGAAGGGAGTGAAGAGTGACATCATCTTTAAAGGAGTGAGTGTTGTTAAAGGTGATGGTAAGTAGGTTGTTAATGTAGAGAAGGAAGAGTGGTGCACACCAGTGTTCATAGAGTCTGTGCACACTGCAATCTGACAGCAAGCTTCCAATCGAAGAGATGAAGCACATAGGTGGGCAGCTTAGCCTGAAGATTCTCATGCCAGACACAGTTTTGTTGATTCATCAAGTGCAACAATCTCTACACACAGAAATATCTAAATTTGCACATTCATCCCACCCATGCCAATATTGAACAATTAATGTATATGAAGATTGAGAGTAAAGAAAATCATTTAAAAACAACACTCAGACACAATATAGTAATTTTTAAATTTAATCGCCAAACAAATAATTTTCAATCGAGTTTTTCACTGGTTATTCCTCAGAATTTATCCAACTTTGGTCAATATAGGTTTAGACCAGTGTTTTCATAGCCAGAAATAACCAGTAAGAAAGCCAAATGAAAAGTTTAAAACACGACATTACAGAGTATTTTTAGGATAACAATTGTTACACACAGAATTTCCAAACAAAAGACATTGGATAATTTACAATTCCACCTTGACTATCAACTTTTTGTTTATTCATCTATGAAAGAGGAAAGAAGAATAACCATGGAAATAGAATACTTCATACAAAAGACAGCTGAGAGAGATAACTAAGGAACAGAGAATGAGGAGAAACAGATATAGGATCATGGAAAGTGTGTGAACACGGAGAGAAAAGGGAATAACAGAGAGGGGGGAAAGAGGAAGAAGAAAGAGTATGGAGAAAACCCACATGTATAAAGCCAACTAGCATCTCATGTGTAAAGCTGGCATAATTAGATCACCTAATTGAGTGATCTAATTAAGGCAGACTTTAATTAGATCACTTAATTGGTGAAGTGACATTTTTATGCTGAACCTCAAGGAGCAATATAAGGAATGCAGTGAATAGAAGTTTTCATGATCCAACATGTATCTATTTGCATAGACACACTCCAGTAGACATACTTGTAGTCACAAGGAATTTAGAATGGCTATTTACAACACATATACATCAATACCATCACATCAGACTACACAGCATTAGCCAGTATATGTTTCTGCCACCTACAATACACATCATGATGCAAACATCACAAGATCTCTCACCAATGAACAAGGTTAACTCATTCAATCAGATGAACTGTGTTGTTGTTGACAGAGATAATGAATGGGTAATATGTAATGGTAGCAACACATACTGGATAGATAGATTCACTGTGACAAAACAGGTTCTATGATGTGTCATGATTCTGGGATATAAACCAGTTCACACCCATGTTTCTGTGCCATAAGGATTTAGAAAAGAAATACAATAGCCAAGGCCTTTAATATATATTAACTTAGAAAGAAAGAAGCAAATTTAATCTCAGAGAGGTGAAACATAATTGAAGCAGAAACCAGTAGCCAAAGTTAGTTTATTGAATGACAGGGATAGTGTTTCTTTACTGGTGACCTCGTATCTTCTGGAAAATCTGTTAAAAAAAAAAAGAAACTACTTTAGAAATTTATAATAAATATCAGTAATGGAATATTTTTTTGAAAGAATATTTTTAAAACAACTTTAAAGCTATACGGATATTATAAAATATTATCAGATATAATAGTAGCTAAGTTGTACTTGGTACCATAACTACTCTGGTGTACAATAATATGTTTAGCTAAAAATAACTATCATTATATGTCACAACTGGCTGACTCACTAAGGTTCCATAGTTCATATATTGTCACTGGTAATTCACTGTCACAATAGGCCAGCTCAACTAGCTAAACTACCAACAAACCAATTCAGTGTAACCTACTTTGAATCACAAAATCAATAAAGTCTTCATTGTAAACTCAACATTATTATTGGACATTAGAAATAAATATTTCTTTTACCAATTTTACTAAAATGGCAAATAACTAGAAAATATGTGGATTTTTAGTCAGATGCTTTTTGTACATCTGTAAATTTGGACATTTCTCATTTTTAACCTAAAAGGAATTTTATTATAGGCAAGTGATAACACACCTTCAGTTTTCTAACAAGACATCTCGTTTGCAGCTGGGGACATAAATATATTTGTTCTTAATATGAAAATACTATCATGATATCAAGATACCATATCTATATCTAAAATCAAAATGTAAGTTCTATTTATTAAAATGTGTAAATAATTTTATAGACACAGATACAAAGATGGTTGCAGATAAATATCTGGAGTTATTTTATTTATTCTTTATATAAAACAAAAACTAAAGAGAATACAAATTCAATGCAAGGCATAATAGAAGGCAAAATGAAATGGAAAATACTGACCGTTTCAGTGTCGGGGTAAGAACCAGACTGTACACGAGAGAAAGCCAATTTGCCATTGATACTAACTTCAAAGGCACCTAAAAAGTGAGATTGCTCAATTAGAAATATTTGCATATTATACATTGAATTAAAATGTATTTCCTAAATAACAACATTAAGTAATAAAACTACAGGGTTTATAACATACAAACTTCAAACTCTTCATTCATAATACCCTATGTTATTCTTCTATTCGTCCTACTAATCTGTGAGAATACTGCATGATGTATATGTCATAAAATATATCTTACCACTTTTGCTGCTAACAATGGGTGTTACGTTGGCTTCAGGAAACTCTTGATGGATCACATCACGAAGTGACTCCATCCTTCGCCGTCCACCTCAGGCAGAGCTATAAGACAAAATCAATGAGAAAAATAGCCAGGGAAGATATTTACAGATAAACTGAGATGTCATGTTAATCAAGATGTGAAGTGAGATAATAATTAAAGGTTTGTTAATATTCACTGCTCCTACTTGGTGTAGATATTATAAACAATCCAAATGACAATCTTTAACCAAAAGTTTCTTACCATCTTAACAATCATCACAAACACGTGACTTGATCTTCAACAACTAAATATTATCTAACTCTATATCATGATGTCTAAATGTGTTTTTCTTCTGTTCTCTTTCACATTTTTTATATTTCTATTTTCACAAAGTAACATTGTTTCCAATCAATCCTTTTTAGTTTTATCTTACTTTTACATATTTTACACAGAGACTCATACAAGTATATTCGTTAAAAGCTAGGTTATAGATTAGATAAATTAATTTATTTTGATATATCAATAATATAATTTCAAAATATCATTTATCAGGGATAACTTTCCACAACCTGAAGTTTAGAATACTTTTTTTAATCAGAACGAAAACTTTTAAGACGAATTTTAAAGAAATTTTTAATGTTGTGATGGATAAAAATAACTAGCAAATAAATATTGAATAAACAATCTCTGGATGCTGCATGGAAAATTAAATCATACTGTAAAAATTAGTTGATAGAATTCCATTTGTTACTGTCTAAATGAATGTCAAATTGGAGAAAAACAATGAATATTAACAAAGTTTTAAATAAGATTTATTTCAATTTATATACCATAACATATTTAAAATAAAGATAAACATATACACTAAATATACATTCTTATACACAACAAGTATGATAGCGCAAGACACCTTTAATATAGTCTCTCATCTTTATACAAGCATAGACATGCTATACAGTTTCAAGGTTAGGAAAACGATTAAAGTATCTTCGGTTAGCAATATTAATTAATCCACTTAATGTGAATACATTTTTAACAATTTGTGCCTGTATACATATATATATATACTCTTTTACTTGTTTCAGTCATTATTTTTTTTTAATCACATTATTTAAAAAACAAAAAATATCACATAATTTAAAAAACAGTTCAATATTTAACTGTATTTTCCTGTGTTAATGACCCTGTTTTAGTTCATTATTTTTAAAAAAATTCTAATAAATCAAAAGAATTGTACAATTATCATTTGGTTACATCAGGTGTGTATGGGATCTAGTGCATTATCCGAGAACCACTCAAAATTTTCAGATTACTTTTGGAAATATTTTAATAGATGTAATCGATG
>JAOPJM010220135.1:0-12650 GCA_027124095.1 Muusoctopus leioderma | reverse complement strand
TTTTATTGGGTATTTATTGTCTGGGATGTGTGTTGTGTGCATAGTCTGTAGTATTTGGTTGTGCTATTGAATTGATAGTGTCTTGCGCAGGATGTGGGCTGTGCCTAACAGAGCTATTTTGGGGGCTGTGTGTAATGTGGGCCCTGGTATGGCTTGCATGTTTTTGCTCATATTTCTTTTACCATACCTAGAGCTCCTATTATTACTGGCACTGTTTTTACCCCCATGCCCCACATCCTGTTTATCTCAATTTCGAGGTCCTTATATTTAGACAGCTTTTCTACCTTTTCAGGCAATATTTTCATCAGAGAGGATTGCGATCTCTATCAGAGGGGATTGCGATGTCATCAGTGGGGATTGCGATGTCTATCAGTGTACACGTATCTTTTCTCCAATACTTGATCTCCCTGTCAATTTGAATAGGCATATCCCACAAGATTGTGGCCAGGTTGTTGTCATGTACCGTTTTTGGTATATGTTTATACCACTTCTTGTTGGTTTTTACACCGAAGTGATGGCATATTGCCCAGTGGATATCGTTGCCAACCCGGTCATGTCTATGTATGTATTCAGACTTGGCAAGGATTGGGCAGCTGGAGATGTATTAGTTACATAGTCTATTATTATTATTATTATTATTATTATTATTATTATTATTATTATTATTATTATTATTATTATTATTACTCTCTCTATTTCACAGTTATTTTTATTCTTCAAACTGTCAAGTCTTAATAAAGGCCTTATACAGAAAGTACTTTTCTAAGTATATGAGCTGTTCCTAGGAGTGCAGATTTTTGGAGTACATGCATGTCTATCCTGATGTTCAACCATTTCAGGTGATATGATAGTTGTTGCGGGATTGAACCCAATGCTCCGATCATAACTGGTACAACTTTCACTTTTGCTACTGGACATCCCCACATTCTCGATATTTCTACTTCTAATTCAGCATATTTTGAGATCTTTTCTACTTGTTTGTCTGCAATGTTTTAGTCAGAAGGAATTGCAACATCTATTATAAGGCATTCTCTTTTTTTTAAGTCATGTAAAATGGTATCTGGTCTACGGTGTTCAATTTTTCTATCTGTCTGGATGTCAAAGTCCCATAGAATCTTCGGTTTTCCAGGTTTATGTAGAGCCTTTTCTGGTACATGATTATACCACTCATCTGAAGTGTTGCATCCACATTTTTTACACAGTGACAAGTGCAAGTTGAGACAGACCTTATCATGCCGTCACTTGTATTCCTTCTGGGCCAACATTTTGCAACCAGCAATATGCTCAATGCTTTCTACCTGCTCATTGTAATGAGGCGACATTTATTTGTTGATGCAGTGCAATAAATGTCCTTATTCACTGATCTTGAACAGCAACTGACAAACTTCCGTTTCTCCCTTTAAATCTCCAATCTGGAGCCACTCCCATGATGATTCATGATTTTTCACATTCTTAGCATCTTTGTGGAACTGTAATTACATGTCTTCTAGTTCTTCCTTTCTTTCACTAGTTATCCTACTTTGGTATGTGTTCTTGTCTTCAATTTCAATGTCAGTAAGTTCTAATTCTATTACAGTATGCGTCAGTAGTAATTCTTCAATTTTTGCAAAGTAATAATTTACCGACCTTTGTTCTTCATCCACACAGGCAAAAATACTAATAAGTCTTCTCCCTCCAACATTCCTTTTCATGAATAAACGACTGATATTTGCCTTTGGATCTAGCACTTTATACATAGTGAGGATTTTTCTCATTTTTCTGTCTAATACATCTATTTAATCTTTTGTTCAGTTCACTATGCAAGCACTATAATGGATGACAGAAACCACCCATGTGTTGATCGCAGTTATTAAATTCCTTGAATTATGCTTGGACTTCAATACAAGCTTTATATTGTTCTCACTTTTTCCTTCATTTCCTTATGCATGATGTTGTCAAGTGCCAGTATGCCTAGGTACTTGTATCCATTGCCATTAGGTTCTAAAATCCGATCTTCCGATAGAACTATTCCATTAAAGTGGGCTCTTTTTCCCCTCTTCATGGCTAAAGTTGTACATTTTGATATACCAAACTCCATTTCAATGTCACTGCAACCAACCTTTACTGTTTTAACGAGTGAGTCGATTTCTTTCTCTGACTTTGCGAATACCTTTAAGTCATCCATAAAGAATAGAGGATTTATGGAAGGGGCATTTCTCCCTAGTTTGTAGCTCATGTTGACTTTTCAAAGTGTCATTGAGATGGGTATTAGTGCAATAAAAAATGATAAAGGGAGGAAAGAGTCACCCTGGAAGATACCTCTTTTTATGGCTACACTCCCCATTTATTTCTTGTTCACTATCAAATTCGTTTTCCAGTGTGTCATACTGGCACTGAGGATGCTGATGATGTTTTCAGTTATGCCAAACATTCTAAATGACTCCACAATCCAAGAATGGGGCAACATGTCATAAGTGTTTTTGAAGTTGACCCACGCCATGTACAGATTAGTCTGTCGTCGCTTGCAGTTCTTCATAACTATTTTATCAATGACCAGATGGTCTTTTGTGCCCATTGAATGTTTCCTGCATCCCTTCTGTTCATCAGGTAGTAATTTGTTCTGCATCAAATGCTCACATGTTTTCTCAGCAAAAATGCCTGTTAATAACTTCCACAGCAGATTAAGGTAAGTGATCAGGTGATAATTTTCTGCTGTGTTTCCTTTCGTTGGATCTTTCATAATCAAAGTCGTTCATCCTTCAGCCATTCACTTTGGTACACTTCCGTGAATTACACATTGATTTAGGCGCTTTCCAATTCAGCTGTATAAGGACTTCAGATGTTTCATCCAAAATCCTTGGAATCGATCTGGTCCTGAGGCTTTCAATGTGTTAATGACTTTACCTGCTGCCAGACATTGCCCCTAGATATAGAGATGGGTTGTTGCTTCTCTGTATTGCCCAGTTCAGTCTTGACCATTTTGATCCATTCTGCATTTTTGTTATGTGTAATTGGGCACTCTCAAATTCATGTCCAAAATTCTATTGCTCCTCCTTCATTTGGTGTTAATGTTTCCATTTTATCTCCATGAATTTTACGTTAAAACTGAGTCTGGTTGGATACAAACATTCTATTATGCTCAAATTGAGTTGCTCTCTCAGTGTAAGGCTTTATCATGGTTGCATTTGTACGAACTCTTTGCTTGATCTGTTCTATTACTGAAGTAAACCCTTTCTCATATATGCTGTGTATCAATTCAAGGTAAGACTTGTCATGTTCTTTTTGTAAGGTACCTTTTTTCCAGCTTTCATTCTTGCAGAGGTCTCTTCTAAGCACTTTTATGTCACCTTCAATTCATTTTTTCCACCATGGATCATGTTTCTCTTTCTTCTTGACGTGCTTTACACTCAACATTTCACCGACAACAACCACAGCAGCACATATTAAATTATGGATGTCAGTGATGTTTGTAGTTGCAACATGCTCTAATATAGCATTCACTTTGTTGGTTTCAGCTAGAGTTTTCCCTCTGTTAATGTACCTCAAATTTAATGGCTTTATACTCTCTGAATTATTTAGAATTTATTTTAGTCGCATTAAAATAGTTCGCATTTAGTCTTCCAAATTTTCAGGTATACCATGGTCGTATCATTTTCATGTGTTTCCTTCAAATGGGTAGTGTTGTCAATCCCATCTTCATTGAGTATATTGTTCATATTTTCCCCTTCCATATTAATTTCATCCCTTTCCATACAGTTCATGCTGTTTTCAGCATGAGCTTTATGGAAAGGAAAACAACAACAACAACAACACTAAGATTATAACTAATATCACCATTACCAACATTAGTTTAAATTATTAATGAGATTTAAAGATCCACATAGATGTCATTCTGTATCAATACCTAATGACAATAGGTATTGATATTATTATTATTATTATTTGGCAGAATATATGTTAGAAATAATTATTATTTGGCAGAATTGTCAGAGCATCGAACAAAATGGTATATGTTACAAAGCTTTACGTTCTGAGTTCGAATCCCGCCAAAGTCAACTTTGCCTTTCATCCTTCCAGAGTCGATAAAATAAAGTACCAGTCAAGTACTGGCATCGATACAATCGACTGTTACCTCCACCAAATTTCTAGCCCCATGCCTGGCTACAGTGAAAGATGTTGTGTGGTAGATGAGGCTGAAAAGTCTAAGGACAAATACTTTTTGTCTTTGGTCAAGCACTCATCACCTTTTTCAAGTTTCCCTTGAAAAAGAAGGTGAGGATGGAGAAGGAGGTGCTGTCCTCCACTCATTTTGTTGAAAGGTGGTTGAGAGTGCCAAAAATGGCAAGAGATGATGGAACTGCTCTAAGCATGTGCCTGTAGGTCGGAGATGTTTCAGTTGGGAGGGGGCACTTGCCTTTGGTGGTCAGGTTGATCTTGGATCTGTGGGGTTCCTTGATTGGCACTAGATGGAGGTCCTCCTGTACTAGGTGGACTGTATCACCATTTATTATTTGTACACTATGTATACCCTGTATCTCATCCCTTTTTTTTAATTTGATTTTATGTAAACTCCCACACTTTGTCTGTCCTTGTAATTGTCCCAATCTGCTGCCCCTGTGGCAAATAAAAGAAATTATCATCATTATTATTATTATTGTTGTTGTTGCTGTTGTTGTTGTTGTTGTTGCTGTTGCTGTCATTGTTGTTGTTTGCCACAAACAGACATCAGTAACAGAGCTTCTGAAAAATTGGATTTTTACCAAGCTTATTTGATGGAAAAAAAGTTTTTTTTATTCATTTTGCCAACAAAAGGCTTTAAAAAAGTTGAGTATTCACTCCATTACACTGGGGTAAAAAAAAAGAAGATTCATTCTGAGATATTTATTATATTTTTTGCAAACATCCATTGTGCTTGTTTACTAGTAATTCAATATGGCCACCTCTGAGGGTGTGGAAAGAGGTGCTAGCCACAAAGGTGGTAGCAAAGAATACGCCCCCCCCCCCACAGTGGAACATTTTTAAAACAAAAAAAAAAGATTTTAAAATAAACAAGATAAACCAAAAAAAAGAGATAATTGAACAACCAAACAGATGTAAACAGACATTCACACTTTGGCAAACAATTGATGAAAGTGTAAATTTCCACAACAAAACCAACAACAGCCAGTCTTTCTTTAATATTGTTATGAACCAAAAAGCAATGTTAGACATGGGTCGTGAAAAGAAAAAAAAAACGTTGAAGCTGTATAAGACTCCCAAAGACCACCGGAGTTTTACTCCATTGTGGGAGCTGGGAGCATGTCAATCAAATTGGTGGTGCAGGGAAGAAAGCCAAGTTGCTACACATGTGGGAGTATGAGACACTTCAGGGCTTTCTTCCCTGAGAAAGAGAAGCCGAGGAGGAAAGAGGGCAGTGGACAACATCAGGCTCCAGCATAGAGTCGACCAGAGGCCATGACTAGTAGTTCCACCCCCATTGACTTGCTGTTATTGTGAGGAAATTGAGACTAGAGAGTGTTATACAGCTGCTTGGGACAGTAAAAAAAGGAAAAGATGGTGCACAAAAGAAAAACTAGTGCAAACCAAAGGGAAGTAAGATGCACGAAGAAGTGCGCATCCTTCCCTGGGACTCTCTGAGATTTATGGGTGCACGAAACGCCAACGATAGCCTAATGGATCTGTTAAACAACCTAAAGGAAGACAAATGGAAATGTCTGCTGATTCAGGAGGAGATAGGGTTCAAATTTAGAGAACACTTAAATGATAGACTATTGGTAAAATCCACAGTAGCAATCTATACACAGCTAAACTTGAGCAGCCAAAAGTACGTGGGATGCTTTTCACCTTGTCGAACATTGAAGATGATCATGGGCACTTTCATAAGCAGTAGATTGCAGTGTCCAGAGCAGATGGTGATCAGAGTCATAGGGTGCCCTAGTCCTACCTAGGTGGGGATTTCTCACCCACTGTGTAATTGGGTGGGTTGCCCTTATCTGCTTTTATTTGTATTTATTTTATCTGTATTTATTTGTATTTACCTCCACTTTGCCTCTTTCATGAACGAAGACTTCCCCCTCTCTGTCAAAAACCCAACCACCACTACAATGGGTTCCATTGAGGAGAAAATTGGAGGCAGTAACAACAAGAATGCCAAAGGTAAATAGGAAATTATTAACAACAGCAACAAAAACATACTAAGTGGCAAGGGCAACAACACCAAAGGGGAAAATAAAACAAGCAACAACAACAACGTGCCGAGCAACAAAAACAACAATAACAACAGCACTACCACTACCACTGCCACTGGCAGCAGCAAAGACAACAACAACAACAATGACAAGAACAACACCGCCAACACCAATCATCCAAATATGGTAAAAGAGATAGTAGAAGACAAGGCCACCACTGTGACGACGACTAGCAATGTGGTTTTTGCCACCAACACCATTCTCTCAACCAGCAACACTTCTTCCACCATGGCTGTCACCATGTCATCCACTATATATCCTCATCCAACCACCACCACCTCCACCTAAAGTAAAATAATAGAAAAGGCAGGATCTTTCGCAAACCACAGAGCTAACTGAAATAGCAAAGCAAAATCTGAGAGAGGCTAAAAGGATCATCCTGAAAGAGGGCAGGAAGGTTGCCTTAGCCCACTCATGGAAGTAATGGAGGGGCTCAGAGGTGGACAATGACTTAACTTTGCATAAGGACAAAGAGCCAATAAGTGGGAGATCCTACACATGTCCAGGTGAAAAAGTGTTTGAGGTCCATCTGGAAACAGATACACTTCGTCACTCGGACCCGTCCATACTGGAAAGAGCAGGTCAAATTCCTTTCAGAGTGCAACGTGAAGAGCCAGACTACTTCCCCAATAAGGAGTGAGAATTTCATCCTCATTCGAACATACATGGACCAGTGATTGGCTAAGGCAAAAGTAGTAGAGGTGCCGCCAGAATTAGACATCTGGTGGCTAGTGGCAGCCATTTTGTGTGAACAGGAAGAAGACAGAAGAATGCTGGAGTTGAGGAAGTTATACCAGGAAAACAGGTCAGTGATAGGAATGGAATTCATAATCCAGACCAAACAAGAACTCCTAGAAAACATCCTTGACTTGATTGAGCTGCCAAATGGTGCCCAGTTGTTTGTGGCGGTGAAAGGGAAGGCCCTTATACCATCACATTTGTGGTGCCATCAACCACCTAAAAGTCTTTTGTACAAAACAGAGGGCAAGATAGGGAAGGCCTGCACTGCTGCCAACCTCACAACAGCAACAACTACAACAATAGCAGCAACATCAACAGCAGCAGCAACATCAACAGCAGCAGCAGCAGCATCAACAGCAGCAGCAACATCAACAGCAGCGGCAGCATCAACAGCAGCAGCAATATCAACAGCAGCAGCAATAGCAGCAGCAGCAACATCTACAGAAATCCCCCAAACCAAACAACTGCATCAGGGACTCACACCATAGCTGCAAACAACAGTTCCATCCCCCCCACCACCACCAACCACAATCAAGAAGGAACCTTACCCCCAGTAGTCCACCAAAACACAAACACACACACACACATGCATGTGCACACGTTCCTATTCCCACTGCATCAGGCCTCTCCAACTGCAAGACTTCAACATGTGACGAGGTTGAAACAAGAGTGTAAAGATTGAAATAAGGATACAAAGTTTTGATACCTTCAAAAATCAGGATAATATTTATTTATGTATATATGCTATTTTATTTGTAAAGAGGTAACCAATACAGTTTTTTTTATCATTTAGTCAGGAGGATAGGCAGTGCCCATCAGCCTTTTACAGGACCTCCGAGACTGGTGGGAGGGAGGAAGGAAGGTATCCTCAGACTGGAGACTACGCCCGAATGCTTGCAACAGGGTGGACTCTGCTGAAGGCACTCAAGAGCCAGGTGGTGTTATTAAATTGGGTGGCAGATTAAGTCTACAGCTCAAGATGGCCAAGGTGTGATTTGAACTCAGAATGCAAAGAGCCAGAATAAATACCACAAGGCATATCATCTGATGCTCTAACGATTCTGCCAGTCCACTTCACTAGACTGGTACTATATTTATCTACTCTGAAAGGATGAAAGGTTTAGTTAACTTCAGCAGGATTTGACTCAGAGTACAGTAAACCAGAATGAATACCACTAGGCATTCTATCCAATGCTCTTATGACTCTGCCAATTCGCCATATAGAAGACACATCCTGTTTTAAATGAACCTTGAACAGAAGTTCAATTATGTTGAAATATTTTGAATTTTATGGATTTTGGAACACACTGAGAAAAAAGAAATGACATTAGTCAATTTTATAAATGACAGCATACATTACAAGAACCTGGATGTTTTGTCAAGAGCATAGAATTTTCTTATTTTTCTCCTGATTATTAGAGATGTGTATGTGCAGTTGATCTTCTAGTTAATTGGCTAAAAGGATATGTGTGTGTGGGTGTGGGTGTGTGTGTGTGTGTTTATATAGTTTATTTAAACTGAAATTCTTTTTCTCATGACTCATGTTTTATGCCACTGCGATCATTCAGCCAACTGTTTTTTTTCAATATTTCAAGCTGGTTTTATATATATTCAAGTAAGCTCGTTCTTCATTGGTTAATTGCTAAATAGTATTTTGTTTATCTTTTTGAATATTGCTGTGTTGTTGCCAGATCATTAGTTGTTTTGTCTATATTGGTTGATTTCTTTATTATGTCTGGCTTCTCTCGATTCTCATTCTGTTGAGGTCTGCATTGAGTCTGTGGGGTTTCTGTTTCATGGCTAAATTTTGTTATTCTATTGTCGTGTAAGTTTTCAGTTATTGTATCAGGTATCTCTAAATTGTTGTTAATTTTTATTGGTTAATTCGTTGGTCATTTTATTTTTCCTGTCCGGGTTGATTTACTTGAATTGGGGTTCTCTAAATTTACAGTCCATGCTAGTTCCTAAAAATGAATTTATTCTGGTATCTGTAATGTGATATCCCCTCATTTATTCTGTTGAGCAAGCATATTTGTTGCGTAAATATGTTCTTTTTTTCTTTGGTGTGCAGGGGACAAGTTCTGGAACCATTTATGCAAAGGGTGGCACTGAATATTATTGCCCAGTTTATATCTGTATTTTGCTCCCTTAGGTCCCAAGTGTGCTTCAATGAAGACATTGCAGTCTTTCTGTATATATTGCGAAAGTGAGTGTATTTGTTGTGTGTATCTGGCTTTGAAAGTCCTAACTCTGATATAGCTTTTATAGACTGTTTTCCTTTTGTAGTACTGTTGCCTTGTATATTACCTTTTTAGGCAATTCTCACTTAATGGGTATGGCTTTGATCTGTTGCTGTTGCATCTACTTTCGACTGCGGGTTGTAAGATTCTAGATATCTCATCATTTTTAGCTTGGATAGTGTGCTGTTGGTTCCTTGTGCGTGTGTAACTAAATGTGTATTATTCCTGTTGAATAGCTTGAATATCTATGGTCGGTTGGGAAGTGTTTGGTGATTAGTGTTAGGAATTTTTTTGCCATATTAATCCCTACATTTAGGCTGGAGAGCAGGTTGAACCAGATATTGTTTCTTCTGGTTCTGTTTGGTTGTTGATACTTTTATGTGGCTTTAGATACAAATTCTATTGTTTTGATCCCACTCATTTTTAGTGCTTCATTATAGAATGGTACTGCTTAGTCAATATTGTTTTGTCAGAGGATATTGTAGAGATTCTCTGGTTAATGCTGACTAGGTTCTATATTATTGAAGGTGAGTGGTTGGAATGTTTGTTTATTTATAGTTGCACTTTGTTTAGTTTTCTATAATGATAGTGTTTTCCTGTGCTCTATAATGATAGTGTTTAGTGTCATGTCTAGAAAATTTACTATGGGTAAGTTAGTTTGGATAGTTATTTTAAGGTTAAATTCCTTGCAGTATTTATTAGGTTTTTCTAAATGTGTCTAATTCATGCCCATTCCTGTTTTAGGAGAGTGCTAGGCCATCTTCTCTGTAGAGTCCTATTCTGGAGTAGTCGGATATGTTACCTATTTTTTCTATGCATAATCCTACTATGTTTCCATTCCATTGTAGCATCCCATGCCATTATTTAGCCACAGGTAAGTTCTGACCAAACAGACCAATGTTCAAAGCATTTTAACAATGATTGTCCTATTTTATTTTCAGGTGTATCTAGGATGACATTATCCTATGTGTCCTTCCTTTTTCAAGATGATAAGGTGTGGTTTGAGAGTAATCTGACTCCTATTTCTAAAGGCTCACTATCTCTCTCTCGATGGTAATGATGATGATCATCATCATGATCATGATCATGATCATCATCATCCTCATCATGGTGATAATTGATGTTGTTTTTAGTGAGGATAATGATGGTTGTGGATGAGATGGTGGATGGTGTACTTAGTGGGAAGACGATGATGATGATGATGATGAATGTTAGTCTTCTCATACATTTATTATGAATAGAGACACTGATATCTAACGGCTTAATGTTCTCTCTTAATGGCAGTCACATTTCAAAAGCGAAAGTAAAAATATATATAAGCATATGGTTTTGACCTTTAACGATGATTAAAGGAAAATATCATGCATTACTCTTGGTGGAAACACTTACCATATCAAGATCATTATTCACCAGTAAATGCTATAAACTGTTAGAAAATGGTTGTAATTACTTGAAATGAAGAAGGAAAAATACATAATCATAATAATAATAATAATAATGATAATGATAATGATAATAATAATGATAATAATAATCACATAGGATGGAAGATGTTTGTTGTTGTTGCTAGCTAGTGTTTTTGAAATTTTTTATTATGCTGTTTTCTAAACTTCCAGCATGAAATATAAGACTTATTCTTCAAGAGGTATTAATGCAATATATTAGCAGAGAAATTTACATTGATAATTAATTGCTGCAATTATCTGAAGTGAATTCTAAAAGCAACAAGGTTACAATGATATGACACATAAATTACTGGCATCATATTTCTTAACCAATTTTTACAATTTTGCATTGTCTCAATTACACTAGGAGAAAATTCTAGATATGGGCATTAATCATGGCACTAATTAATCTGTAGTAGGCAGTCTTACCACTGTCTGGTTTTTAAGCTATTTAATTTTGTTTTACATATTTTGTGCTTCTATGTTTATTTTTTGGGGTGGGTGGACTGAATTCTTTAAGTTCATTGTAAATATTCATCATAATGCTACTTTGCCAGATGGTCGACTTTTCTTTTTGTTATTGTTTGTTGTTGTTGATTTGATTTTTTTTTTCGATTTTTACTTTTATAGACATTGAATCTAGATAATTCCTGACCGGATATTTATTTACAGTTAGCTGTTTTAATGTTTCCTGCATTGAATATGTTAACAATACTAACTTACCTAAATTTTTTTTAATACAGATGGTGTCTCTGAATGATATCATTTCTAAACAGTTATTTTCCTGTGCCAACAAATCTACAATCTCACGCAATTACTTAGTGAATCTTCCATCACTATTTTGGTCAGTACAGTAACGGTTATATATACTTTACTGATGAGGTCAGATGATACTGAAATATGTCCACAGTTGTCTCCCATACTAGTGTGGAAGTAAGGGCCACCTGAGGGTCTTTTAACAAGGAGAAGGAGAAAAGCAAAAAAGAGAGCAGCAGAGAACAGCAGAGGCAGTGAAAATAGCAGGGCCCTGAGGTGAAGAACAAGGCTTCTGCAGCCACTGTTCTCACAGAACCAATGGCCCCAGTTCCAAAGATAGCCAGAGAGGAAGCAAGGACAAAAGATAGCACCTCATCCTCAATGTCACCCACACAAGGGGCCGATGATGTAGGGCACCAAGAAAACAATGAGTTTCTCCCTCCAGTACAGGGTGGGCCAGAGGTTCCAAGTGGCAGTTCCACCCTGTTGTCTTGCATTCATAGGGAGTGAATGGAGCCTGGAGAATGGTGGGGAAACTGTCGGGGATGATAGAAAGATAAAGAAGGAACAACACAAAATAATGGGCCCAGACTGAAAACAAGTAGGTTAATGGAAGCACCTTTGAAAGTGTACCTGTCTGTCCACAGTGCCTGAGCTTCATGGTTGTCAGAACCAGTAACAAGATGGAAATGTTGAATGAGCTGAAAAAAGTCAATAGGAACACTGTGCTGATTAAGGAGGAGATTGAGGACAAGTACACCAAATCCCCAAATTATAGACTGTTGATGAAGACTACAGCGATTGTATATCAACAGCTGAAGAAAGCTACCCAAAGGATGTAAGAATCCTTGCAGCATGTCCAAGGCCACAGATGCTCATGGGAGGATTCAGAGAACACAGTTTACAGAAAGTGGTCAGAGTCATTGGGGTGTCCTGATCCTATCTGGAAGGTGCTTTTCACTGCTGTGTGGGTGGGTAACCCTTATTTGTTTTAACCTGCTTTCTTGCCCCAGGCCTTACTTATTATATATATATATATCCACATCCCCACATGTTTTTAACCCCTTTTGTATGATAACTTTTTTATTGTATGTAAGGACTCTTGTGGCCAATAAAGCAAGGATTATTGGCATTTGAGGTGGCGAATTGGCAGAGTCGTTAGCATGTCGGACAGAATACCCTACGGTATTCTTTCTGTCTCACTGCACTCTGAGTTCAAATCCCGCCGAGGTCAACTTTGC
>JAOPJM010220036.1:0-12650 GCA_027124095.1 Muusoctopus leioderma | reverse complement strand
CACATTTTTGAGACCTCTATTTCAAGGTCCTTGTATTTGCTTAACTTTTCAAATGTTTTCAGAGAGGTGTTGCAGTCTGCTGGGATTGACATATCTGTGAGTAAACATGTTTTGTCTATGCTATGTGATTTCTCACCACAATATCTGGTCTATTAGCCTGAATAGCTCGATCAGTGTGAATACTAAAATCCCGAAGAACGGTGATGTCTTTATTTTCTACTACTTTGGCAAGCTTATGTTCCCACCAATTCGTCTCATATGGGAGTCCCAGCTGACGGCATATTATCCAGTGCAAATACTGACCAATTCTATCATGCCGTTTAGTGTACTCGGTTGATGCTAAAATGGAGCAGCCAGAGATAAGATGGTCAATCGCTTTCCCGCTTGTATCAGAAAAGCGACAGGAAGGATGAGCACCATTTTAAAGAATGTTGCCTTGATAATTTCTCGTTGATAGACACTGATCCTGAGCTGCTATAATGAAACCCTATGTTTCTGATAAAAGGCTTGATGCAGACAACCACTGATGGGTCATATATATATCAACATCAACATCGCTGGCCCTTGTAGGGTATTTACCATGTAATACCTTACTTTTACATCTATTACGCAGCTCTGATATTTCATTTGATTTTGCTTGCGCTTTTATTCGTTTTGTTTTCACAGTAGGTTCCTCTGTACCATCTAGTTGCCCCTCAATCTCAGTGATCTTTAACTCATTTACATATTCTTTGCCTATTTTGGTATTGATTCGAGTTTCTTGGACCTTTCATGCTTACAGGCAAGTTTAAACATCTAGTCATTAGTGATCTTTATATAGGTGTATAAACCTTTGGTTACTCTCTTTAGAGACAGTTGCAGTTGCCTCAGTCCACGTCCTCCATCCTTTGGTGGGATGTATAGTCTGTCTACATCTGCCTTTGGGCGATTCATGCGGTGCATTGTGAGCAACTTCCGTATTTTTTTATCAATTTTAATTACCTCATTGTTGGACAATTTTATGATATTAAAGCTGCAGATTACAACAGATATAGCCAGGGTATTGATGACGTCAATCCTGTTTCTCGCATTAACTTTACTACTTAGGATAACTCCAACTCTACGGTAGCATTGTTTTCGTTATTTCTCGCGCATTTTTCGATGCTAGATGACATCACCCTATGATACGCCTAAATATTTGTAGTTTTCTTCAGGATCTAATTCCTTGATTATGGTAGTCTTGTCTAGTTGTATGTTGTAGGTTTTCAAGAGTTTTCCTTCATTACTAAATTGTTTTACAATGGTTAAGTGTCCTTCCAAAAAGTTTTATATCATCCATGTAAAGGAGGTGATTGATTGATTTTTATTATTATTATTAGTTGTTAGCATGTCGGACAGAATGCCTTGCACTATTCGTTCTGGCTCACTGCGCTCTGAGTTCAAATTCCGCCGAAGTCAACTTTGCCTTTCATCCTTCCGAGGTCGATAACATAAAGTACCAGTCAAGTACTGGGGTTCTTGGCCATGTGCCTATGGTAGAAACAATTATTAATATTATTATTGTTATTATTACTATTATTATTATTATTATTATTATTAATTATTATTATTATTTTTAATATTATTATTATTATTATTTGCCTTGCAGAATTTGTTCTCACTCACTGCACTCTGAGTTCAAATTCTGCCGAGGTCAACTTTGCCTTTCATCCTTCCGGGGTCAATAAAATATAAAATAAAGTACCAGCCAAGTACTAGGGTTACAAACAACTATGTTACAAACAATTATTATTCACAAGAGAGGAGCACTAATCTATTTACAAATGCTGTATAAATAATCAATGCCTTCAGAGATAACAGGTATTACATGATTCAATGGATAAGGAAGAATGGATAGTGAAATGTTATGCTTATTGTACTATACTGATGGTTTTTATTATTTATAAGTTTACTGAAAACTTTAGGGATGTCAATTTTTAAGCACACTTATTTTATTAGGAATCATTTTTGAAATAAGAGTTTGGTATGTTTAGAGGCACATGCTCTTTTACTCCTTTACCTGTTACAGTCATTTGACTGCTGCCATGCTGGGGCACCACCTTGGAGGGTTTTTAGTCCATCAGATCAACCCCAGTACTTATTTTTAAGTCTGGTAAAATTCATTCTATCAACACTATGGTTGTATATTCTGTGGAATGATTTCTGCAAAAACCATACTGGCTTCTGTAAGGTAGGTAAGTTTTGTTGAGAAAAAAATAGAGTTGAAGAAAGATAGCCTTTTCAAATGCTGGGAAGTAGAGAAATTGGTCGATAGTTCAAAAATTACTTTTTGTTATCCTTTTTTGAAAATAAGAATAATTTTAGTGATATTTAATGGGTCAGGAAAAATACAAGTTTAGAAGGTTCGATTAATTAGTAAAGAAAGGAATTCGGCCAGTATACCTGTCAAGAAGATGAGTAGAGATGCCGACATAACCAGAACTTTGCTTCAGTTTCAAATCATGAATAATTTTTGTAGTTTCTGCTACAGAAACAGGCTTAAAAGTTAATGGTGTACTTTGTTTAAAAATTGCTGATAGCCATTTGAGGGGAAATTAAGCGTGTTTGTGAAAGTGTGTTCTATATTAGAGAAATATTTATTAAAATGTTCTGCAATTTGCTTTGGATGTCAAATCTCTCTACCATTATCATCAATATAATAATCAGGACATATATTTGGTCTCAATTTTCTATTTAAAACTTGGTTGATAGTTCACCACTTTTTTTTAATATCATTTTTATATTGGAAAAATAGGCTACAATAATGGTTGAGTTCAGCATTTCACATATATTTTCTAATAAGTTGATTGTAAGATTGAATATTTGTTTTTAAAGGTTTTTTTCTTTTGACTCTCTGGATCCTCAATCTTCAACTGTTTCATATATGTGCGATCTCTTTTTCTATAAAAACTTCCTCATCTTGTACTCAATACATTTATAAACAAGGTTACATATGCTTTACTTGGGTTTGAAAAAATGTCTACATAAATATAAATTTGAAATTTTATATAAAGGAAGATGTTTCATATATCTACGCAAACTGGAAGGTGTATAATATATATTACATTTTTCAACTGTGAAGCTTTTGTGTGCTAAATAGGGGGGAAAACATTATCTAGCTTTTTTAAAACACTTATTCCTGAATTTCTAATCTCTCTAAAGGTTTTATGAAACATCCTTTTGAAATATATTGGTGTTAGATGGGCGTGGATTGGTAGCATCACACAAAATGCCTTGAAGTATTTAGTTGTCCCTTTATGTTCTGAGTTTAAATCCTCCCAAGGTTAACTTTGTCTTTCACCCTTTTAGAGTCAATAAAATCAACTATACCCTTCCCCACATGTGACCTTGTACCTATGTTAGAAATCAATATATATTGGAATCAGTGTAAAAAGTAAATGTGGCAATTTATTAAGACAATTTATGATGATTTTTAAAAGAAATAGTTTCACTTGAAATTAAGTAACATGTTCTAACTTCATCAAATAAGGGACATAGTTATGTGAGCAAGGAATACATTAAGAGTCTTTCAACAAATTTCACTTCTTTCATACTTTAATTACAGTACAATTACCTGATGTCCTTAACTTCAATGGAAATTTTGAAATCACAAAAAAGCAAAGGTAAGAATATTTTTCAGATATGTAGAATTTCCTCGTCTTTCAAATGTTTGTGACTAGTCGAGTCGATGATATTGATGATACCGAAAGGAAGATAAAGATACACCATTAAATTATCTTAAATTTGAACATAACGACTTTTATGTTTCTGCTAACTTTGGTAAATTATATGTAAAATTTGAAGATTTAAAATATTTCAGAACAATGTTGATTCTTGAAGATGCTCTTATCTTTAAAAATGACATCTGGTCAACTATGATTCAATTTTATTTCTCTTTATATTTCTTAGTTGCCTATTCTATGTAACCCACAATATTTGCACCCACATTTTCAAAGTTCAAACAAAGCTTTAATGTATAATCCTAGGTAAAATACAATAAACTCTCCAGTTTACCAAAAGCTAGTATTTTAGGAAATCTTAATGTTATTGTGACAAATACTTTACTACACTTCACTTTAGAGAAATTGTCACTAAGAGAGGCATTCACATGTAAAATCTTGCTATAACAAAAATACAGGTATCTGGCAATCCTAAGTTCTACTGATATTACCATTGAGAGAAACAAATGAAGGGTGTAAAAACATTAGAGCAGTGATATATAGATGGTATAGAGTAGGCTCTGAACCAGAGGAAGTGAACTTAATACAGATGCAGCTGTCCACAATAAATACACCTGTTCCATTTTATTTTTTACTCATTGAGCCTCAAGCCAAAATGAGGCCGAGAAAAGGCCTGAGACACTTCTCTAGTGCTGGTATCACATTACCATAGCCACCTTGTTGCAGTTGACAGTAGGAAGAACACTTAGTTATAAAAACCCAAACCAAAACATCAAGCAAAACATTTAACTGTAAATATTCAAGGAGCCAGCATAGTGCTGCACATATCAGGAGTTGAGACTGTACTATTCACATGGCATCAACAACAGATTAAATTTCCTCTAATCCCTTCCCAGACACATAGATACACACACTTACACTGATGTGTGCACATACATACAAACTCCCACACACTCTGACTCTGCTGCCGCCTACTATTCCTGTTGTATATGTCTGATATTGCAGTCCACGATGACTCAGAAACCATGTTCAACCAACCTACCTACTTCTGGCATCATCTCTTACTAGTACTACTTTCAGATTAATTTCTACAACACATGGATTTCTCTCTTTTCTTTTCCTTGACAAAGGATCTGAGCCAGTGCTGGATTTAGATATATAACTTAGAGGCCCCTTGTTCAAAAATTACACCAGAAAGTCTCACAAAAATTGAAAACATATATACTTTTAATTATTTTAAGGCCCCTGCAGATTTTGAGGCCCTAAGCTGTAGCTTGTTTAGCTTATACCTAAATCCAGCACTGGTCTGAGCCCAAAACATTGGACCTCTTCCTTTCTTCACTGTAACTACATTTATTTAAACCATCGCACTTCATCTTAAAAAGTGTTTTGTTAGTTTGCTGGGATGAGTTCAATTCCTCTTATTTTTAACAGGAAACTACTTAATACTCAGAGTAGACTCCTCAATTTATTAGATCTATATCCTAATGGTGTTTAAAAGATGTGTGTGATGGCTGATTCACATCTCTTCCCATGATAAACTCATCGCACAAAGACATCCACCAGCTTGTGGATATCTTACTCAGCTGTGAAGTACCATATCGTAGTGACTGTATACATGATATGAAGTAGAAGAATGTTTCTTCTAGCTATGGAGAATGCATAATTGATAAAGAATGAAATTTTAGCTAGAGGGAAACCATCTAATTTAAACCAGATGCTACCCAGGTTTGCCATCTTTGGCTTTATTTGGTGACCAATGCAAAATCAAGCAATATAGCCTGATGGCTCACTTGATATCTTATTGTATAACTCTTACTAAAACTTAATAAAAAAGATATTCACATTAAATCATGTTTTAAGTACATTTATTGTGTTCCATGTTTTCTTTTTTGACTTCTTTCACTCAACTAAGGTGTAACATAACGATAATTTGATTGCTTCTAGTTTGGTTCTGGTCAAAATATATCCACTGATTCATAATGTGCTCATTACATTGGCACTAACATAATCTTAGTGCTAACATTACATTAACAGACTCAGTATTTTCCAATGAAAACATTTATTTTAGACATTACCACATTTGTGAAGTATATCCAATTATAAAGATTAGATAAAATAGTAAAACTGATCATTTCTTTACAGGAAAATTGTTGGGCCATGGTGAAATAAATGAACTCTTTCCATCAAGCAGCAGAACATTTGGAATTTATGGAAGATATGGTGGTGGTGAGAAATTGAAAATTGTTCTTTTGATCCTAATATCATATGAGATAATATTTAATATAATTTTTTCTGACATAGGCACAAGGCCAGAAATTTTAGGGGAGGGGTAAATCGATTAAATTGACCCCAGTACTTGACTAGTACTTTGTGTATCGACCCCAGAAGGATGAAAGGCAAAGCTGATCTCAGTGAGATTTAAACTCAGAATATAAAGAGTAAAAAAAAATACTGCAAGGCATTTTATCTGATGCTCTAATGATTCTGCCAATCCACTGCTCTAAGAAAGTAATCAATAAAATGATACATTCAGAATATTGCCTGAATCTTTCACTACTCTCACAGCAACACTGCTAGAAGAGAGGGTGAATTGTTTGCCAGTCTCAACTGTCTGCACCAGTTAGTATCCACACCTATATGCATCCATCGCAGATACACCAAATAACCTTGATCTGTTTCTCAATCATCACCATCTCTGAACCCATTAGATCAATCAATTCCAAAGCTTCTGATACTTCAAGTCAGCTAATTGGTCAGAGTTTTGTCAATTTTATGACAAATGCTCCTGGCGACAAATGTTTCACTTATGACATGTCATAAGTGAGACACCAAAGCCATCCTAGGCATGTCCCTTCACATCCCTCACACAACCAAAGCCATCCTAGGCATGTCCCTTCACATCCCTCACACAACCAAAGCCCATAATCCCAAAACCTCCAAACAATTTACCCACAGTAGTGTTGTAGCAGTATGAGCTAAGAACACTGCCTACAACACCCACCACCACAATGCCTGCAAAACTACAATCAGAAAAGCATAGGATACATTGTTGTATCACACAGCCTGCAAGCTTTCCTACCTATTAGATTGCAGCATAAACTTCTGGTCCCTTACGAAGTGTTTCTATCAACTTTGCATCATCTTTCTACCCACCACTCCTCAATCAAGATGGATCTGTTAGCAGCATTCCCAATAAAAAAGCCTCCATATTTGCTGCCCAGAAGTAGTCAGCAAAACTCGTCTTCTCATCACCCTAAATCTTACCCTCACATACACACAGTCACTATGTGCGAAAAATCCTCCGATCAACCCAACTGGTGCCAAGTCCTGATTACATCCCTTTCATCACTCTCAAACAGTGCACTCCAGAGTTAGCTCCTATCCTCTCCAAACTCTTCAATCTCTCTCTTTCCAATCTTTAGAAAATCTCAACAGTATGTCACATCCCCAAAAGGGCAACCTCTCTGACCCTGCAAACTACCGACCTATCACTCTCATTTCCAACATCTAAAAGTTAATGGAAACAATAACCACCTCCATCACCTTGAATCTCTTCAGTGACCACCAATATGGGTTCCACAGATCTACCAAAGGCTTGTTTTAATGCCACACACTAGTGCTCTGATGTCCTTGAGAACTTTGGTGAAAACAATGTTTTTTCACTTGACATTAGCGAAGCCTTCAATTGTGCCTGTGGTCTACATCGGTCTCTCGTTGCTTGGATTAAAAATTACCTGTCAGATTGCACCATTGCAGTGTGTCTTCAACTCACTCTATTAACTCTGATGTACCCCAAGGTTCAATATTATCTCCCTCCCTTCTAATACACACTCCTAAACAGATCATACTATCATTCACTCCCGCTTAACTACCCACACATGTCATTTACATGTAACCTAAACACCTCACACCAAACATACATAGCTTCCATGAGCAATGATCTTAAGAAGATTCTTCAATGGGAATATGACAACTTAGTCTCTTTCAACAACACAAGACTCACTGACTAAACATATCACAGAAACACCCTCTCTAGTCATGAACAACATACAACTGAAGCACAGAAGCTAAGCCTCTCAATATCTGATGATCTCTCATATATAATATTGCCAAAACTTCACCAAAAAGACTAGGATTACTCTTTAGGTTCAGGAAATACTTCTGCTCAAGTAAAACCCACATTGAAGTACTGCTCACATCTCTGGAATAGTACTGCTATTACACACACACACACAACCTATACTGCATCTCTGGAATAGTACTGCTATTACACACACACACAACCTATACTGCATCCAAAAGAAGGCCATTTGACTGATTGGCAATGATTCACTCACCAACATTGTTCAACCACTAGCTCACAGATGCCTCTGCTCCTCTGAACTAGGTAGCTGCATACCCTCTCCTTTCAGCTTCATCCATTCACTCATCTCTCCTCCTCTCATCACCCTTACTGTGTGTTACCTCTCAAATCCCACACAAAACATTTCACCCATCCTTCCTCTCCAGAAATGCAACACTGGGATTTTCTTCCCACCCCATACTTTTCTTACAAACATTGACCAACAGATGTTAAAACTGAACATCAACCACATCAGTCTGTAAAGGTCATGGCCATTGCTCTAACTAATCAAAGTGATCATAGTAATGAAACAGAGAAACTAAAACCACTCATTGTCTTTAAGTTGAAACAATTATCTAGTTAACAAGTGATCTGAGATCATGTGTTAAAACTAAAACAGTTGTATCTTGGTGGAGTCTTAGGAGACATTTATAACACATCACTTTTTTTATGATACATTTTTCAAAAGTATATAGCATTAAGTATCAGTCTTTTGTTCTACATTTGTGACCTGGTCACTGATTTCAACGATAACTACATTCAACTATAATCCAAAAGATGTCGTTTTTTTTATCTTTTACATGACATTCTAACTCATTTGTTTAAATTTTCATATATGATTGTTTCCTATAGAAACAATTACATATGGAAATCAAACTTTATCAAAGTTTCAGAATCAGAACGACAAATACAGTTGACACATTTTAATCACAGTCTCTACTTAAGTATTTTATTGAACAATTTGCATGTATGTTGGCAGTAGAAATATATTTTGAATTACACTGTGTTGTGCATAAATATATATTATATTTTGTATTATTTAATCTGTGAAGAAAAGAACCTTCATTTTTCAAAATTTGATTGCGATTCTTTTGTGTTTTGAATTAATTGCTTCACATACAAAAATAAAATTGATTATCAAATATAAATATATATCTATATTATAATATAATACAGATATTATATTATAGAGGAGTTTTAAAAGGTTAATAAATTTTTCAAAAGTCTTAATGAATTGAATAATTGTTAGCAGGTTTGTTTTATATTTAACATTATTCTGTTAACTGAGGATCTTAAGTTCACTTTTAAACCTGAGAGCATTTAAGTGTGACATCTTACACATAGTAATTATGTGTAATTTAGGAGTATATTATTAATTTTGGGTGTAAATTGGAACTTGTTGGAAGGTGTTCAGAGAGGGTTAGTATTTCTAGTACAGAGAATGCCATTCCATTTTCAGGGTAATTTACCCACCTTTGAGCCGAAGTCACATGATACTCACCTCTGGTTTCAAGTGAGTGTTGATTCAGCAATTGTCAGGTTAATAGCTGAGAAGACAAAACAGCAATTTAAAGTGAGGGGAAGAAGATGACAGCACTGCCATGATTACCTACTGCAGTGAAGGAAGTCTCCAGTCATGATTTTCCATACTACTGGACTCTTCACTTCTGAAGCCTAGAGACTGGAATTTTCATTTTTCAATGTCTCTACTTGAGTCAATTCTGCCAAAATGGCTCCACATTTTCCTTGAAATCAAGGGACCACCATCAACAGAACAATTTCTTCAAATATTATTTATATTAATAATTACTATCAGAGTTATTGCTTCACTAAATAAATCAAGAGAAGATGTGTTGGCTCAAATATTAAAGTATCCAACCAGATTATTTATGATTTATATTTCCATATCCAAATAGCTCCACTCAAATTTGTTTTTCATCCCTCAAGGACTGATGAAATAAGTACCAGTAAGAGAGTCAGGTCAATTCAATCAACTATTTGCAAAAAGTTGCATTGTGCTTAAGTGAAAGACAGTATTGACAAATCTAAAAATAACTAAAATAATTTTAGTGGGTATCATCTTACTGTAGTATAAAATATATAAGCCCTATTACTTATTTGATTTCTTCTATCGTCTATCGTCTGAAATTGACAACCTTTCAGGATGAATTTCAACTTTGGGAACAAAAAAGTCCATAAGGGCCAAATTTGTCATCTCGTGCCCTGCCAAAATGTCTGTGATAAAGAGTGACTTTTGCAGCAAATTTTGCAGCAACATGACACATCTCCAATTTTTCTTCAAAAATTATATAGCATGAAGTTTTACAGATTCCTACTTCTTCACGGACAGTCAGGTGATGATTTTCATGGATCACAGCTCACACTTTTGCAATGTAATCATTGTCCGTTGTCATCCAGATTTGGGATTGTCTTTGGCAGATGTTCTTCCTAATTTGAAACACTAGTACCACTTGTGACATTGTGTACAGCTCAAACAATCCTCCCCATAGGCCCTGTTGCAACATTAGAAAACTCTCCGTAAAAGTTTTCCCCAATCTGAAACAGAATTTCACACTAACACATTGCTCTACCAAATCCTTCACTGTTCAACTTTTGCAACAAATCACCAAGTGCACTCAACATACATTCACTCTAGCATGTGTAGATCAATGACTAACTGATCCGACGTGACTATTATTAGATTGAATGTCAAAGTTACCCATACACAGCACTGCTCCAGCTGTTTGGCGTACTGTTTTAAAAGTTCAGTATCTTTTTGGTCAGATCTCATACAACAGACAAGGAATCTTATACACAAATTTACCTCGATTTAGCTCAATTTGGTTTAACAAGATCTTAATCGGTTTTAAGAGTGTTTGGGCAGACATACAAAGTGAATAAAAAGTGAGAGCCAAGTGGAAATTGAACCTATGTCTCCTGTGTTAATGATAGTAAGCCACGAATACCATCTACACAAAAGTTTGAATTCATTTTGAATCCTATACATAAGTATTTTTTTGCATGCCTTTGTTTTGATGATGTTACAGTCAAGATTCAATTGTGAATAATCTGAAATTAGTGATATTTGCCTAACTCAATCCTGTTATTTATAAGGAATATATATCCAGCTTTCTTACTTTGTATGCCTGCGAAAAAAATACAGTTTTTAAAAAATGTAAATACATTTACCAGTCAATCCTAATTTACCTAATCTCTAAATCAAGACAGAAAGAAAATCCAACTTCAATTGTTGAATGATTATTGTCAGAATACTTATGGTTAATACACACTGGGATCTAACTTATGGTTAATACACACTGGGATCTAACTTATGGTTAATACACACTGGGATCTAACTTTTTATTCATTTTGTATATTTGTAAAAAAAAACACTGTTTTTAAAAATGTAAATATATCTACACTAAACAGAAAAACATCTAATTTCAACTGTAGTATAAAATATATACCGAAAATAATGAGTTTAAGCTATATACATTTAAATCATTTGTATTGATATTTAAACTTTTATTATTTACATTTATATTTTAATGATCATTACTTCATATTTCCTTCTTTTTAAGGTGGTGGAGATCCTCATTTTATTATGGACATTCGAGGTTTATCAATCCCAATATGTTTCAATGCAGCTGGTCATTTGTATCAACCCATGGTGCTTGTTGATGATCCAAGCACACGTTAGAAGATTTTCTGTTTCCTATAATACTTTTCCATTTCAATAATATTTACAAATACATTAGCGAGTTCTTTAATTTTATGTCTTTCAATAATTATAATAAAATTAAATATATGAGTAGGTCAATAACTAATCAGAATTTATTCCTCACCCGATTTGTTACGAACCCTATGTTTTACTTTTCTCTTCACCAGAAGTTACTTCTGTTCACAAAAATTATCCTCCATGCTAGAAAAACAACTTCCTTAGACTGCTTTCAATTTCTTACTCATTGTCAAGCTGTGTTCTACTGTTTCCCCTCTTCTACTGATACTACAGCCTCCTCTGAATTTTTTTTTACCAATTCCCATTTAAAACATTCCTTACAACACCCACATTTTCTTCCTGATAACTACATGATAATTCTACTAATTTTGTACCCCCCTCATAGGGTCTGCTATTTGTTTGTTTGTTTTTGTTTTTTTCTCTTTCTTCAGTTGTTCCAAAATACGATCTATTACTTGTAGATATTCCTCTCTTCTTATCGGCAAAACATCAACAAGAGGAGGTGTTTTGCCTTTATTATTAGTAGCCTTTTTTTCGCTTTTTTTTTTTTTTTTCCTCGCCTTTTTTTTTTTCGCTTTCTTTTCTTCCTTTTCTCTTTTACTCTATCGTGGGCGTTTGCTAGCCTTTCTCTTTTTTTTATTTTTATTTTTTTTTATTTTCTCTCTCTCTTTTCCCTAAACGACTTCTTTTCGTCAAATTTCGTCAATTTTCGTCTCATTCGAATTTCCCCTAGTAAGTTAGCAGTCTTCGTCCCGTGCACACCTTCATTAATTTTCCTTCGCGCACATCTCCACTATTTCTGGTTCCATTTCGCCAACCGGATGTCTTCTCCGTCATATTTCCATTCCGCTGAGCCGTGCGGTTCGTGCGACCTCAGCAACCGTAGGAAGAGAGGCAGGGCCTGCGGTTCCTGTTCCCGCTTCTTCCACCTGAGTTGCGCGAGCCTCACGGCGAGCAGCTCGTCAAAAATCGCCAACTGGAAATGTGTCCCGTGTCTAGGCTGCTCGGATCGGGTTACCTGGTCCCCAACAACCCCCGAGTTCCCAAGTGTCGATGAGGTGCTGATGGCTATCGCCACGAGATCTGG
>JAOPJM010219829.1:0-12652 GCA_027124095.1 Muusoctopus leioderma | reverse complement strand
ATTTTATATTTTATATTATTATATATATTGCAAGCACCGAAACCACCTTAAAGGCTTTAGTCAATGGCTGACGAAGGATTAAAATATGCCTATTTGTTTGTGTTTATGTCTGTCTTCCACCTTGCACATACATACATGTATGTGTACAAACGAAAGAAAAGAGCACTCAACACAAATTGTGGGAGTATAATATACGTGTATTCACAGTGTGACTTAGTCCCGCATTACTTTAAGTTTCATAGACGCAATGATGTGCGTATATCTCCTCGGATGCATTGGAGCACTTTGCCCCAATGCATCTGAGGAAATAGACGCACATCTTTGCGTCCACGAAACTTAAAGTAATGCGGGACTAAGTCACACTGTGAATACACGTGTATATATATGTATATATAAATATATATATATATATATATATACCTAAGGTTAATTCTAACATGTGTAAATAATATTTAAACATGTCAATGCCCTCGCTGTACTTTTGTCATGGAGAAAAACCTCTCTCGGTAGACTTAAAGTGTTAAATATACAACATAGGCTCTGAGCACCCCCCTATCGGACCAGTGTCTGCATTTCGCAGTTTTTGCTGCCCATTATATATATATATATATATATATATCCTATTGTCGAATAAGATGAAACAGTCCAATCACTGTGAGGAATTATACCTTCAATATATATATATATATGCCCAGATTCTCCACTAGTTATTTTTTACTAAGGCGGTGCCCCAGCATGGCCGCAGTCAAATGACTGAAACGAATAAAAGAGTAATATATATATATATATATATATATATAAACCGCCCGTAAGAAGAGAACTCGATTTTTTGAAAGAGCATTTAATTATGAATTATACAATTAAAAACATACGTCCGGAAATTACTATTAGTTTCCTGCTTGTAACATTCTGATAGGTTAAGTTCTATCAGAATATCTGCATTCTTCGGACTTACGAATGTTGTAAACAACATGGAACTGTAGTAAATTCTGTGTTGGCAGAATCTTTAGAGTATCGGGAAATGCCTTGCAGTATTTGTTCAGGCTCTTTACGTTCTGAGTTGAAATCTCGCTGAGGTCTACTTTGCCTTTCATCATTCAGGGTCGATAAAATAAAGTACCAGTCAAGTACTGCAGTCTACTTAATCGGCTTTCCCCTCCCCCAAAAAACTCTTGTCTTGTGCCTATGCGAGAAACAATTATTAGGGTGGTGGTTTGGCAGAATAATTAGAGCGTTGGACAAAATGCCTTGCGGCATTTGCTCATATATATGAGAGAGATGACGAGGAGGCTAAAGTATCGTCAACCTCTCCTGGCCGGCTAAAATATATCAATAATGTTTCTAGGTCACAACTTAGTTTTAGAATCAGATATTTGTAAGTCTTCACAATGATATTAAAATTCTAAGTTTAAATATAGTCATACGGTCTGGAGAAATTGGAAAATGTTCACGACAGTTTTCATCATTTTGGTTTTATTTTTATGATATATATGTTGTACTATGTACGGAATATATATAACATTATTTATACCGTGACACGTTTTCTTTAAATTGATTTATTCAGTTTGCAGAAAGAGATAGATTGGCTTTTAAAAAATTATCAGCTTAGATGTGTCAAATATTTTAGTATTTGAATAAAATAAAACTACAAAAATTCAGTACCAAGCTAAATTATTAAACTGAGGTTGACTTTGCCTTTCATCTTTTTAGGTTAGATGTAATCGACTGTTCTCCTACTCAAAATCTCTAGCCTTGCAGCCAATGTTAGAAACAATTATTAGAAGGGCACTGGATTGATAGAATCTTTAAAGCACAGGACAGAATACCTTGCGGTATTTACTTATGGTCCTTTACATTCTGAGTTTAAATCCCGCCGATGTCAACGTTTATGTATTTACCCCGTTTACCTTTTGGAGGATAAAATAAGGGTTGTTCTTAGACATGTTGACATTTTTTATATCTATAGTTTACATTTTTTCAAGATGGCTTCTTCCTATGGAAGAGCGGTAAGAGGTGTTCGCCACAGTGGTGGTAGCACTAATGTAGACAGACGTCCCAAAACTTTTAATTAAACAGAAAATTTCAGACACTTATACATGCAACACAGTACAGCTCACAAAAGAAAGAACAGTATAACCAAACACAGAAAATTTAGACACTAATGCATACACAGTATAGGACAATTCAAACGCAAACATTGTTAAAAGAGGGTAAAAGCAGTAGCGGCTGTTTTGGTACGATCGCTAGCCAAACGGAACTGCGTTATTTACGTTGATTCCCGTTAAAGAAAGAACATAGAAGTATGTTGCAATGGACAGTGCCTCCTTACCTTCGGAATACATCGAGGAACTGGCAAGGAGCAGAGTAACATACCTCTGTATTGCTAAAAAATGGAGGATTCCTTATGCCTACAAAAGAACAGTTCGAAGAAGCTCTGACCGATGTTTGAAGCATGGCGGCTCTTTACGTCATAAGTTCAAATCTCACCGTTACCGGTTTTGCGCTTTTTAATCTTCCGTACAGCAGTTTATTCAATCGATTATTCCTTCTACAATGTATAATAATAGCCTGGTAGGTCTACGTATGTAACGCTTTAACTATGGAACGAAATCAAATATATAATCTATTATACACACAACATTTACATTATTCATAAGACAATTGATTGATAAACTATGGAACGAAATCGGAGACAGTATTATAGATACATTTATATTATTTAGGTTATTCGTAAGACAACTGACTGATAAATATTTAAAATTAAGAATGAAGTCTATATTACTGATATTCTTTTTAGAATCCACAGCTTAGTGAGGCAGCTACTGTATTGCGTTCACTGGGGTTGTGATTTCAGGTCTAGCCATATGCACTTTTCTCCGATATAAAAATAATGTAGGACAGCGTATCGAGATTTGTTAAAGCTTTACCAACGTAATCGTACCGTAGCAGAATAATACTCTTCGATGTTGTTCCATAGCTAAGTTTATTTACTTGTTGACAAAGATAAAAATAATAGATAACTCTCCAGGTAAAAGAGGTGACAAATGTATAACAAAGAATATAATTTTCAATGATGAGGTCTCCTAAGACTACGCCTTCAGTAGTACCAATGTGGACTTTACACCTTCTCAAAGATCTCGCACTTCAGAAACAAATAGAATTTCAAAAGAAATATATTTCTTGTTTTAATATTTGTTTTGCAAGATTCTTTGTGAAATCGTGTATTGAAACATTATTTTGGGAGGGTTACTGCCAATAAAAACACACGGGCTGATTACATTTCACTTCAGTTTTATTAATCAATTAGATAATCAGTAAATTAATTGATCATTTGATTAGTTTGTCAAAGTTCTTTCGTCACAGTCTGCGACCTTATCAATGACTATGGTAAGGTCACAGACTGTCTCCTTATCAGTATTTATTGCATGTTCTCTGTTCGTCACTCAGGTCATATGGTGAAATTCTTTTTACATGTTTTGCTACTTATATATATATGTTATAATGCATGGTGTGCGTGCGCGCGAGTTCTGTTGTATTGTCTTTGATTTTGTTGTGTTTAACTTGGGACTAGGTTTATTTTAATACAAACACACGCGTGCACAGCCACTCCTGTGTGCACACAGGTGCACACACACACACGTAGATATATATATATTCGTTGTGGTTTAATAAAACTGAAGTGAAATATAACCAGTGCGTGTATTTTTATTGGCAGTATGACCCTCCCACAATACAATAATATGTATTTTAGTTCTATAAACTTCCAACAGTTTTATAGTTTTCAAAATATCCATAGAATGTGTACGAGTGCTGCTAGTTTGATATAACTGCGTCAACGTTAGAAATTATTTTTTAAGGCTTCTCTTGCCTATTGAAAAGATCAGATTTAGCAGGAGTGTTTTGTAGTCGATTTCTCAATTCCAGTATATTCCTAGTAGTGCAAATTATTTTTTCCACTCAGGTAGGATGAACACAAAACTCGTCTGTGGGATTGAACTCATTATGTAGAAGCACGAAATTCAATAATGTAATGCGTTTTACTTGCAAGAAGCAAACATATAAACGGACTTATTGTATTTGAGATAAGAACAAATGGAAAGGTTGGCCAACTCGATTCTACACAATCACTGAGAGGTCGTTGGTCAATATACTGTCACAAGCACTGTCTATGGTCTTGACAGTTAGTGGCTGGGTGTATTGCATAGCATATTGGGCAAGTGTTTAATTTAATAGCCTTGGGTCGATCCAAACCTATTGGGGTAAATTGGATAGACGAAAACTATGTGATGGACTGTACCTGTTCTTGGGTGGTAGACGTAATCTATTGTCCGGTTTAACATCGTGCTTGGGTGTCTACTCTGATACAAGCATTCGAACGAGGTCTCCAATCTGAGTATAACCCCTTAAGTCGTGGTTTCTTCCTTCTTTTCTCCCCACCAGTTTCGAAAGCCATGCAAAAGTCATGGGCGATTCCATTTCTCTTCTAACTAAGCCATAAACAGACGTAGGTATCAGGAGTTGTATAGTTAACTTTCGACGAGTGATTCGTTGGCTTGCAGCGACGAGTTCAATTCCTCGTAGTGTAAAGCTACCTGCGATACACACGTGCCCTGTCTGGTGGGAAATGTAAGTCCCATCCGCGCTAAGGAAACCGGCGATAAACGCGAGTTCTATGGATCTTTGTGATTTTAAAAAAAATGCTTTTATGAGTAAGATTAAAGGAAAATATTTTATTGAAAGAAAAATAGGAAGAAATATTTTATTAAAAGATAAAAAGAAAGACATTTTATGGAAGGGAAATACATTTTCTTTGATAAAATAACTTCCTTTTGTGCAGTTGGCATCCTCCATCAACGTTAAACAAAATAAGGAAATCTGTCCATGTAAAGCAGAGCTGAAGATTTTGTTGTTGCTGTTTAGCCCCAGGTCAGCCTTGATCAAGCAGACCCGTGATCAAGGGCATTCCCATATTTTTAACATTGTCAAATGTGTTTATTTAAGACGTTAGAGTGTGATTTGAGGGAGATTTGGCTTCTATTTCTAACAGGTCGAACGACAGCACAGGGGCTTTCTCGTTGGCTCGAGATAGCGGATCTCTTCAATTACCAATCTGTCACAGAATTTTTCTAAATATCTTACATAGATGTAGTTTTGCATGCGAATTACGAAAATCACAAGCGTATTTCAGATTTAAAAATTAATAAAAAAAAGTTACAACCTTTTAAAGATTGAACTTTTCTGTCATTTTTAACCAATCGCATTTTTCTATCCTTATACCGCAGCAAAACCTGTTACAGTACGAACGAAACCAAAACACAAACAATTATTACACATCGCATATACACAACAACCTAATCATGACCGCCACTGCAGTGGACAATTTATTAAGTTTGCGGCAGAAACTGCAATCACACAAGATTGCAATTAGATATTTTCAAGTTGTCAAAATAATTAAACTGGTTTTCCATTTTTTTATCATTAAAATTGTTTATCTTTCAAAGTTTGTAAAGTTTGTTTTTTATCCATTATTTTCTTCAAGTATTTGGCCTCAGATTTAGCTGCTATTTCTAAAAGGTTGAGTGAAGATTTATCTGTCTCTCTGTCTCCCCCCCCCCCTCTATCTATCTCTCTCTCTCTCTCTCTCTGTGGCATGCAAAACTACACATCTGTGTAAGAAATTTCAATAAAATTGGATGACGCATGTCAACACTATAAGATCCGTTATCTTTCAAGGTTTGTAACGTTTTTATGTTTTTTTTCTCCTAGTATTTGTGGATGAGGTTTGACTGCTATTTCTAAAAGGTCGAGTGGCGGCGGTGGTGGCGGCCACCGGTTTACGCGCTGTTTACGCTAGTAACATGCGATAACGTGACAGGTTTGTGTCGAAAAAATACACAATGAACGTGCGTTGACGTAACAGATTTCTGTCAATGTTTCTTCGCAGGTTTTGCTGATGTATATAGATGGAGAAATGCGATTGGCTAAAAATGACTGAAAAGTTCAATCTTTAAAGGGTTGTAACGTTTTTATTAATTATTTTTCTGAAAAATGCTTGTGATTTTCGTAATTGGCATGCAAAACTACATCTATGTAAGACATTTAAAAAAACTTCTGTGACAGACTGGTAATTGAAAAGATCCGAAATAGCTAATAAAAAAGATAGTAGAAATTGTAGCTACGTAAGTAAATCAAAATGTTAATGAATTTGTAGTATGCTGCCGCTCAATATCAAGAGTGTTGCAAAACTGAATTTAATGGCGCAGTCTTCGTAAGGCAACAGTGCTATTAAGATTTCCTTACATTAACACAAGACCATAAATTGGAATTTTGTTCATATGTCTGCTTTTTTACTGATTTTGTTTCCTGTCAGTGTTTTCTATTGAAGTTTGTTCACTTTCCTTCAATTTCTCTGCGTGAGAGAGAGAGAGAGAGATAGTGAGAAAGAGGAAAGCGCGTTAGAGAGATATATATATCTGTATATAGATACAAAAACACAGAATTTCAAATTTAAAAAGAAAAGGTTATTTGATATATGTGTGAGTAGATATTTAAAACGCTTTCCTTTATAATTAGCTTCATATAGTCCCCTTAAACTTACATCCCTCATTCCCATATATGGTATTTGATCATTGTTAAACATTCCTCTTTCTGGATTTAATAACTTAGATCAAACATCTATGTTATTTCGTTTTTTTCTTCCATTGTTTACTGTTACCAACAAAAAACAAACATTATCCCAATATCGATGAAATAAACGAAACCTTGTTTATAATAACAAACACAACATTTAATTTCCAATTATTATTTAAATTCCACAAAACCGAAGAACATTACTACAAAATTTACATTTCAAATTTTTTAACGCGTTAGATTCTTTGAACTTTCAATTTTAAGCATGCAAAGCGTAAAAGGAAATTCTCAGAAAATCTCTTAAATTAAATAAGAATGAGGAGAAAAGAATGTTAGTGATAATCTAGAAATTTTAAATCTGTTGACGGAAATCCATTTTTCTTCCGATTTGTGTTAAATTCATTTTATATTTTTTCTTTCTGTACTCAAGACATAGACAGAAGTGCAAACATTCTGATCAACTAATTGTAAAAGCTATTGAAAGAACTGAACTTTTGTTGAATTTCAATAGAAAAGACCGTTCCTTGAAAAATTTTCGAAGTAAATTCACAAAATTTAGAATAGTTTTACCGAACGAAAAGAAAATTAAATAATGGCCTTAAAAGCAATATATAAAAGAATTTTAGTTTTAGAAATTGATTTTTTTTTTGTATATTCGTAGTAAGAGAAAAGAACAATTATTCCATTTTAATGTACGGAAGCTGTTGAAACATCTTTAGACATTAGCAGACAACAGGATAGTAACATTTTAATGTTAATTCTTGATTTTGATTCATTTTAACCTCGAGCTTTTAAGACATTACTATGTTAACGAACTCTAAATCTATGTCGATTATTGTAATGCACTTAATTCGAGAAATACGAGTTGTTTATACATTTTATTTTCTAAATAAATTCTTTGTTTTTTGCTTAGGTTCAGAGAGTCCAGAGCATCTTTGTGTTGTAAGCATATTCGTGACTGTAATTTCTTTCTAGCTACAGTAACCTCGTGTTGGTAATATCGATTAAAACAGCATCTTTTTTTTTATTATTATTCAAATTAACAACATTGTTATTTTATCACTAGTAATCTTCATGAATGTAGCGTCCCAATAGCTAAAGGAATCTAATGAGACGACTGCATTGTATTGCTCAGGCAATCATGTAACAGCATGATATTTTATGTTCAAAGCAAGTTAGTCATTGCTACATGACATTAGACGGTAATTTGTCAATGTTAATTGGGTATTGAAATGCAGATTGAGTATGAACAATAGAGAAATGATATAGCTACTTTATGATATCTAGCTTATTGTACCACATTACTGTGTTCAATCCCAGAAGTTTCGTTTTCCTTTTGACTACGACACGAAATCAGTAAAATAAATACGAGAAATAAATCGAGGTCGACACAATTGGTCAGTTTCCTTCTCATTAGCATAAGAATGATTTTGTGTCTAATCAAAAGAAATCTTCCTTGTTTGCTTCTAAAACGGTAAAATGGAAGAGGCGGTAGTGCGTCGGACAGAATGCGCTTCAGTATTTAATTTTGTATTTCTTGAATCCGAATTCAAAACCAGTTAGAATAAACCTTGCCTGTTATCGTTCTGAGTTCAATAATTTACCAGTAATAAACAGGATTAAGACAATCAATAATGCTTCTGCTGTGAACCTACGTAAGTAGTCACTATTTGTTTCTAAAATGGTAAGCATCGTAGAGTAAGAGGTAGGCTTCCGACTAGGTTATATCATCGCACTGTATTGCAATCTCTTGTTTAAAATAGTTCACTTCACTAGGACACACATGAACATCTCACTTATCCTTCTATCCCCTCCTTGAATATAGGATGTCTGTTCTTAGTCAAAACGAAACTATAATATTTGACTAATATTTTTTATTTTTTCTCTTCAACAGGTAAGTTGTTTTCTATAACATTTGATGACACTGGATCGACAAGTAAGTTGCTCTTATGTAATTTAAAAAGCATTAAAAAGGGTTGTTAGTGGTGTTTGTGTTGTTAACCTTGAGCCAGCCCTGATCAAGCAGACCTATGATCAAAGGCATTCCAACTGTGACCATCCCATATTTTTAGGGGTATGTAGGAATACATTATATAATGTGTCCTCTCCTTGTTTAAGACAGTAGAGTATGATTTGATGGATTTGGGGCTGCTATTTCTAGCAGGTCGAGCAACCACGTAGGGGCTCCCTCGTTGGCTCGATTAGAAAGTGTTGAATAAATGGTTAAGAACAAGTTGTCACGAAATATTATATATGTGTTGAGGGGCTAACGTAATTCTCAGGACAAATCAGCATGACACAATATGTGACAATACTGGACCTTTGAATTATCGGTACAATCCATCCGATGGGCTTCCACACAGTTTCCGTCTACCTAATTTTCCTTGCAAGGATTTGGTCGACACGAGGCTATGATAAAAGACACTTGCCATGCAAGATGACACGCAGTGAGATCGAACTTGGGGCCTCATAATTGCAGAGCGAACTTCTTAACCACTCTAAAATGCCAGCGTCCTCATCAAAGCTGAATATATTTACACAGCAGTAATATACTTACACCAGCGACGCTGGGCTGTTGAGAGTTACGTGTCTTGGCCATAGACAGATAACAGCGACCTGGGACGAGATACGAACGGCTGAACCTTCGGCTGTTAGTCCGACACCCTGTCTATGAAGTGTTAGCGTAAATAAATAAATTTCATTTCGTTTTGAGCGATAATAAGCAATTAATAGCATATCCATTATAACTGCTACTGTTGTCTTTTAGGGGAATTTGATTCCAGGATACATTAGTTATATTCAAAAATTCTTTAAATTTTCAATAAAATATGTTCGTCCTTTCACGAGGAAGAAACAAAGTAGAACACATACACAACAGCACATTCACTCATTTCATTTGAAGCATTCATACAAAGATGTATGTATGTATGTATGTATGTATGCATGCATGTATGTATGTATCTTGTGAATCATCGCGCTGTGGTCTATATGATGGAGGCTATTCGTGAATTAGTCATTGCCAATCTGTCAGATGGCTTTCTTTCAGATCTAGTGTAGGATGTTTGTATGTGTAGCAGCAGCACCGTCCCAGATGTGGCAGCAGTATTCAATTGTGTGTTTCACTTGAGATGTGTAGAACATCAGCAGCTATTTGGGGCTGAAGTATTATTAGAAGGCTAGTCTTTTGGACGCAGTTTTTGCTATGGTATTTATGTGGGGTCACGAGAAAAGATCAATTACCTAAAGAAAGGTGAACTTATCAAGGGAGTGTTAAACGTATTTACTATGGGTGAAGCTCAAATCCGGTAACAAGATATAATCCGCTGACTCTTCGGCCACAGCAGCGACTGGCTCTACACGCTTTCATATGAAAATGAAGGTAGAAATTCGACATCCATAGCTCGTATCATAGAACCGCGACATTTATTGAGGCTCTGTACCTTTACCACTAACTTATCAAATCCTTGCGAAGAAAAACAAAGCATAAAATGAAATCCACAACCAAATGTTTCTTCGGAATCCTAGTGCGATCCTAATACAAAACACAATTAGAAACTGCGGGGATTAAATACAATTTCTATGGTGACATTAATTGATATAAGTATCACTCAGCGTTTCTCACACGATGATTGTATCTCAATGGAATGTTTAATTGAATTAAGAAATATGTAGCCATTTTTCTCCCACAGGCCATGTTCAAAAGTGTAACCATAGTATTTGACTACAACATTACTCTACAGTTCCAACTTCTCTTGCATTCAATTTCCAAGTGTCTAAATAACGCAACAGCGAATTATTTCTCACGACAGATATATTAGATTAAAACATTAAAAACCTAACCTTCACTTAAGGATATCAATAACTTTTATTTCTTACTTTTGTTTATGTTTGGAGGGGGTTACCTTTTTCTTGGATTCTTCTTTTCTTTTAATTTATCGATACTACACTTATTTTCTATTTCACCTTAAGGGAGAACAACAACAACAACAAAAACCAGAAATTCTTTAGAAATAAGACACATGCCAAGAGAAACTATTGTTGACTATTGTTTGTTGCAAAGATAATTGGCACCATCACTACCATCATCAACATCATCATCATCATTAGTATCGTCCTATTCCTCCTTCCTCCAATCCCCTCCTCCCCTGTGCCATCTCCTCCATCTCCTCTTCACCATCGTCTTCCACCTCATCCTCATTATCAACATCATCATCATCATACCATCATTATCACTAAATCGCCATTAGTTCTCCCCAGTGCCTTTCTCCATAACAAATTCATCAAAATGTCTGAGTCTAGTGGTGGCTCCTGGTAAACATAGTTCCTGTATAGATACTATGTTTACAAGAAGCCACCACTAAAATCAAACGATCCAATTAGGTACTCTCTGCGTGGTCACTCGACCTGCTAGAAATAGCAACAAAATCTCCATCAAATCACACCCTGCCGTCTTAAATAAGAAAAAGACAAATTAGATAATGTAGTTCTACATAAACTTTAAAAGACGGGATGCTCACAGCCGGAATGCCTTTTATCATACATAGATCTGCTCCAGCAGGGTTGACTGGTGTTAAACAACAACAAACAACTAGGTTCAAACCTATTATATAATAAATCACTATATTACTGAAACTACAAGCTCTAATTCTGCTACTTTCACTAAAGTCCCTAGTACAAACATTTTACTAGTGACTACGTCACTCTATCATTGAAACTAGAAGCTCCATTTCTACTACTTTCACTATTAGTCACTAGTACAATTAATGTAATAGTGACTACATCGCTATATTACTGAAACTATCCACTCCATTTCTGCTACTTTCACTATAGTCACTAGTACAAACATTGCTAGAGATTGTAGCAGAGATGTTAAGTCGATTGAATCGCCCCCTCATCTAACAAAGTGACAAGACATTTTGAGTTAAGACAGTTCCCGGAGTTTGTAAATATGTGATTGTGTTAGTGTGTGTATGTATGTATGTATGTAGGTGTATGCACCTGCACTTATATTCTGTATGAACATCTCTCTTTTGTACATATGTGTTTGTGCGTGCGTGTGTGCATGATTACTCATTACATATGTGTCTTTGTAGATGACTTATGCACACATGTGGTATGTATGTATGTATGTATGTATGTATATATATATATATATATATATATATATATAATGTATGTATGTATGTATGTATGTATGTATGTGATATATATATGTATGTATGTATGTATGTATGTATGTATGTATGTATGTACTTATATAAATATATATGTATGTAATATTTCTTCATTTTTTCTTTTTAACAAGGAGTCCGGCAGTTCTGCAGCTGTTGTGTTGCTAAACATAACAGCTAACTGTACACACAACCTACTGGTCCCTTCAGTCAGTAACCACAGAACATTGATATTGTTATTCCAGCCAGAAACTAAGGCCAACAAAGTTCTCTATGCTAAGGTTTGTTATTTAGAAAAGAATTTCTCTCTTGGTTCAAATATAAGTTAAATGCGTTCATTGCGTTTTGCAGGCATGGCTGTGTGTGGTTAAGAAGTTTGCTTCATAACCACGTGGTCCCCGGTTCTCTCCCACTGCATGGCACCTTGAGGAAGTGTCTTCTATTATAGCCTCAGGCCAACCAATGCCTTGTGAGTGAAATTGGTAGACAGAAACTGTATAGAAGCCTGTCATGTGTATGTATATATGTGTGTGTGTGTGTGTGTGTGTGAGAGCGTGCGTGGACTTGTCATTGCTTGACACTGTTTATCGCTGAAGTTGTCCGGTGATGTTTGTTTACATCTCTATATAACAAAATGTCTGGCCATTCAGTAGTTTGGTGATATAATTCCCATACTTAATCAGTATGATTGGTGAGAGGAACGGCATCTGACTGTAAAATGCTGCCTCAAGAAATCTCCATCCAACCCATGCTAGCAGAGAAAAATGGACGTAAATGTGATGATGATGATGATGATGATGATGATGATGATGATGATGATGATGATGATGATGATGATGATGATGATGATG
>JAOPJM010219331.1:0-10000 GCA_027124095.1 Muusoctopus leioderma | reverse complement strand
GTTGTTGTTGTTGTTGTTGGTGGTGGTGGTGGTGGTGGTGGTAGTGGAGGTGTTGGTGTTTATGTTGGTGGCTGTAGTCATGTTGCTACTGCTGCTGCTGCTGCTGGTGGTAGTGGTGGTGTTGGTGGTGTTGTTGCTGTCGCCTTTATCGCCGCCTTGGGGGGTATTAGAAGGATTGGCTACTTTACTGCCACAATCATTGCTAGGGGTGGTGGTGGCGATGCTGAGTAATACTAGACTGTTAGTGGCTGGAGTAGGAGGGTCGACAGGCAGATTATCTCCTGCGACCGCCACTCTCTTCCTCGACTCTGAACTGGCCATTTTTTAAAAATAAATGGGAAAACTACTCAGAGAAGCTTTTGGAACGGGCGTAAAAGCCCATTCCGCGGACAAAAGTGGGAAGTGACCACTTCAACGGTTTCCCGATCACCTTCGAAAAACAACAATAATAATTTCGACGACCGAAGTCGGCACACAAAAACAAATTTTGCAAATAACTCACCAGCTAAGAATCAGCGTGTTGTGCTTCGAATATTAACAACTAATAATCATTCTGTATTTTGTACACCTCAAGGCCCCAAAGTTTGGGGACAATACAAGGACTAAATTCAATCACAAAGTGGATGGGTTTACATCGAATAATGAGGGAAATAACAATATAAAGATTAAACAAGAAGAAATCCCCGATAGTGGGAAGACCACAAGTGTAATTCGCTAGAAACTGCACAAAAAGTCCCATATTACTCTGCCACACCAATGGCATCAAAGGTGCCCCCTCCCGTTTTCGTTACTCTTACAAATCACCGTCATGGTAGGCCCATTTCGCTTCGCCAATTTTGCCACTTTCACTCATCTTCTATGAAGCTCATTATAAGGCAGCACCTCTTCTCAACCCCCATCTTCCTTTTCAAACAGAACTTGAATATGTTGATAAGGAATTGGCCAGAGAGGAAATACCCTGTCCCAAATCCTTTGAAACGTGCCCAACTCACAACCTCTTTCAACGTAACCAAAAGATAGAGTGAAACTAGACGTCCTTCCCTGTCGAAGGAAGGTTGGGGTTGATTTTCACTATAGACTTGGCTGATAGCCTGATTCTTGGCACACATGATAGCAGCTGTTCGACACAAGCCACAAATTCTGCAATGCGTGGTCACTGAACAGTAGTGGGCAGGACAGTTTCCTCGCCATCAGTACATGACGGACTGGTTCAGCTGTTGGCATATCCGTGTCTGTAGAGTTTGTCTCGACTAGTTAACGCCACACGTAGCACTGCCAGGCTAAACACTTGAACATTGTCTATAATACACGTTCTGAAAGTTCTCCAGAAGAGTCATTTCCAGGCCACCGTCGCTCGTCACTCATTCCATCCACTAACCCTCTATAAAATGTCGGCGTTGTTTTACCGACGACCGCATAGTCCACGTGGTAGAGTGCCGTGTCCAAACTTGGTCTTTACTTGACACAATACGGCAGGTCGCTCAATGAGACGAGTGGTGGAAAGACGTGTCACACGAAAGGCACCCACACCAGTCCGCTTCACTTTCGCTTTCATCGTCGCCATCACTCTCGCCGTTGCAGCTGTTGAGGTAATTCTGCAGATGCGTCAGCCTCAGTGTGTGTCTATGCATCAGCAGCGACGGAATCTCGAGATCAACTCAGGGTGAGTGTTGGTAGCAGATGCATTTCCTGATAAGCGGAACCTGTCCCTTGCACAAGAAGAGGAAACGCGTGCCACTTTGGCTCGACAGTTCAGGGAAAGCTTCCTCTCGGCCCTTTACTGGGTGAGCCTGCCATCATGCACGTGAACTCGTCTCAGGTTTTCTCCACCTGGAGGTCCAGTCCGAACGAGATATCGAACCTCTTGACCGGGTGTTCACTCCAGCAAGAGAAATCGCCGATCCAAATGAAATGATTCAATCTTACTGGGATCTTTTCATAGGGAATGAATATCTTTAATATAGCTGGGACTTCATCCCACAGACTGACGGTTCTTTTCTATATCAGAAATTACTTCAGTCCAGAAAAAAACTGTACAAACTTCAGTCGAGACCTACAACGGATTACTACACTAACATCTGCGGCGATGCTGCTGCTGCACACACATATATTGAAGACCGCATCCAGAGAAAGGACAATCGCATGATTGTCATAACATATTATGTGATTATTTTACCGTACTACTATGGCCACTGCTTCTCAGGGAAAGCTAGTCTCGTGTCAATTTCACTCAGGCTTTCCTGAGTCGTCACTCGTATATAATTATCCCCCCCACATTATTCCTAAACTCGCAGGCCCCTCACTAACCAATATTCACCCTTCTTCCTCACCAAAATACCGGCTCTCTGAAATTCTCTTCCTGCTTTTACTAAAAGCTTCGACTTGCAAAAAATTAAGTGGAACATGTAGCGGCATCATTCTCTCGGAGCACAGAGGCCCTTGCACGGGCACGGCTCATTCTCCCAGGAACCGGCAACTAAAAAATAAAATAAGTTTAAAATGATTTGCTATATGTTTTGCTTCATTATATATATATATGAATATGGTATGTATTTGTGCTTGTTTTTATGTAATTTTTGATAATGTTATTGTTGAGTATATGGTTTGTGTAGTGTTATATTTATTTCATGTGCTTTTTGTTTTGTCTGAAAAACATTGTGCTTTGTTGAAATTTTTAATTCTGTTTATAGCGTGTTTTAGCTTAGTTTGGAAGCCATTGATGTACTTTCAGATTTTGATCTTCGTTATTAGATCTAGGACATCCGGTTTAAAGGATTCTACGACCGTAATGTTTGAATGGGAGTCCCGTGCTTTAATGCAATACTTGTATGATGATGTATCACTTAATGCAGTTCAAATATGGCTGCATTGAAACGTATGCGTTTAAAACTTTGTCTCCGATTTTCTCCTATAATTTCCTGATGTGATGTTTCTTTGAAGAAGACGGAATAACTTTGGTGGAATAGTTTACTGACTATACATCTATAAATGGTAACCTTATTTCCTATTAATTATCATATTGAAGTTACTGTGGAACAATGATGTATTTGGTCGAATTTAATGTAGGAAACAGTAGGAGAATAATAGTGTTGGGTAAGGAGAAGATTGGTGTAGGAAGGAATAATGAAAACAAAATAGGTAAATGATAGGATGAATGTCGGAAGAGACAAAGCAACAACAAATTTAGACGTGAAATAATATCAGATGTCTTTACATATATGTGGATCTAGACGGAAGGATGCGGCAGTCCCTGTTATGAGTATGGGCCTTTCAATGTGTTTGCATTTTTTGAATAGCTCTGTTCTGTTGTTCAAATATAGTTATTGCGTTATGAAGGTTTATGTGGATGTTTTCTCTACTGTGGTCGTGTTAAAACACGCTTATTTCCAATAGTGTATTGTCTCGATCTTTCGAACGTAAAACACTTAAATAACAGTAACATCACGGAACCTATCGTAACTGTAACTGCATGAAGACACCTTATTGAACCTTTAATGCTTCTTGTATAACTAGCGGCTAGTATATTCCACCGAAGCTCAATTTGAGGTGGGATTGGTACCAAACATTTATATTTGATCAACAGGAAACATATTTCAGACAAGATTCTACTAGAACAAACATTCATTGGTTAACTGAGACAGAAAGGAAGGGGCAAATTTGAAGCGGCACATGCAATCATGAAGTTTCAATACTATTAACAAATTCTTAAACTTCTCTTATACTGGAAAATTCAATGCATATTTTTTCTTATATCTGTATGTTTCTCTCAGTTTAATATTTCCGATCGAAACACTAAATTATATATGGATATATTTTTTTAAATATTTGTTTACTTCTTCTCTTGAATCATCATTATTCCAATATATTTTTTCTAATATGCGTGTTCACATAAACACAAAGACACATACATACACACACACACACACACATATACACACACACACACACACACACACCACACACACAAACTCACACACACACACATGCACGCGCAAACACACACATGGCAGGTCGTTTGAATTTGCTACTCGCAACATGTAAGCCAGTACAAGCTGTTACATGGTCGTATGGTCGGGTCGACGGGGACTAAGCCATCACTCAGTCGAGACCAACCTGCTGCGGAAGGTTACTAACAAGCCTGCAGGTCAGACACATTACCTGTGAAAGGGACGAAAGAACGAACTTAATGGTCTTGGGGACTTGTGTTTCGAGATGTTTCTCATATGTTGCATATATATTGAGTCCACCCATTCAGAAAAGATGAATGATTGTTTAACTCTTGTTTAAGTCATGTTAGTAAAATCTATTAACGACAGACCGAGAAAAATGGACGCCTACTCTACTAAGTTTAGAATACGTGTTCATAATAACTCTTTTCTGTTTCTACAGTCAACATTGTCAATCATTCATGATATTGTTTATGTACATTGGTTATATTTGTCATAACTTACTCATCTTTAAAGACTCAGCTGTGCAGACAACAGCCATACACTTATGAATCTATCCACGTCTTGCTCCTACCCATCGTTCTCCTCCTGAAATCTTTGTTTATAGCTTTCGTGATGAGTAATTGGTGTTTACAATCATATGAGCATCTGCACCCTTGCTTATGTTACTTTGGAAGTGAGATTAATTTTCTAGGTCAATATTTATCATCTGCGATGTGATTCCAGTAAAGGATTTGTATCTTACAGCCATGCCGGTTATGAGTCGGTTGTGTTTATTGTGTGCTGTTTTATTATTCTTGGGAAATAATTCCCTTTGCCCTCGTGAGCTAATTCGGGCCTTTGTTGATCTTCAGTTGGTCATAAAATATTTTTGCAGCCCTCTTTGTGTGTGTGTGTGTGTGTGTGTGCGTGTGTGTGTGTATGCGTGTATGTGTGTGTTTGTGTATGTGTATGTGTGGTGTGTGTGTGTATATGTGTATGTGGGTGGGTGTGTGTGTATATGTGTATGTGTGTGTGTGTGTGTGTGTATCTGTTAAAACTTTGAGCAAGGACTTCGGAACATTATAACTGCATGTTATTTTCAAGTTTTATGTGGATTTGGTCTGTGTATAACTTGTAATGAGGTGCAGAGCTTTGGTTTGTGTACTTTGGAGAATGTGATATTTGAAAATGCTGGCATACATTACAGTGTATGAACGCCCCAGATTTATTTTTACTTCACAAAGACTGAATATGCACATACACTGCTCATAATGGTTTCTTCCAAACATCTATATAATCTGGAGTTATATAGTGTATTCTGCTTCAGTATATACGTTTGGAGTGTTCTGGTGAGAAAAATGTGTTCCTGTGTTGCAATCAATAACTATTATGTCTCAGTGTTGAGTACTGCTCTTCTCAAGAAATGCTGCGATATCTATTTGTATATTTACACACTGTTATATTTCTACTATTGGTCATGTAGGAACGTTCATTGCTATCGTTGCAGTATGGCATTCCCTAGCTCGATTTGTAGATGAGTTGTTCTTCTGTTTTTTTTTCTTTTTACTTTTCACCATGACTGATGTTCTTTCGGTTTTAATCTTCGTAGCTATCTGTAATTTCTGATCCTGCTTTTTGTGTTGGCTTCCTTGAAGAAAAAATCATGTCTTGTTTGTATTTGGTAGATATTTGATTTAGATTTCTCTTATTATTGGCTAGATGAAATGAAGTCTTACTGGGGATATTTTATAAAAGTTTCTTAGTTGCGGAAGGTCCCTACCTCGCAGTATTCGTGAAAAATATATTTGTGTTGGTGCATACTAAATGCGATAAATATGTCTCCTGTGTTTCGGTCTATCTCACTATTTCATTTACTAACCTGTTAATAATATTATAACTATAACTTATTACATATACAACCAGAGTATCGAGGCATATTACCTTATTATTTTGCATTTAGCTTTGATTTAAGCATTGATCTAATACCTCTATAATATACATTCCCTACCATTCCTTTCGTCTATATGTGTTGTACACTGTTAAGTCCATTAATTTGTTTTAAATATTTCATGTCTGTGTGTGTGTTAATTCTCGTATGTCTGTTAATTTATGTTGCATAATTTTAATGTTCCTAATTTCCTTTTCTTCAATTTGCCTTGGTGGCATTTTCTAATATTAACATCACCAGCAACGCACGTGCAAGCGATGTTGAGTGTAATAGCGGTGACAATATCTGCGAAGAAATTAGTAAAATAATCTCAGCGGTCATCAATAGATGACATACAAATGTGAGTTTCAGACGCTGGCACCAGCAACCACAATACTAGCATTGTCAGTACAACTATACCAACAACAGTATTTGCAACACAGCAGCAACACCTCCACCATGCCACACATTATACAAATTACAACAACACGAATACCAAGCGCCTCAAATATTTCATTAAAATGATTGTTTTCGCAAATAACAGGTTCCTCGAAAGAGAATCTATGATTCAGATCGAAAAATTCCTCTACGTCGTAATGGGCCACCATATATCACACGATACAAGGAAGACACTCCGGAATTGTATAGTGCATATATCACAGTGAAGAGGTGGCGAAATCCACAATCACATGAATGTTGGATGAATCTCGTCTCTTCTCAACATATATGGGGCGGCGAAAGTATAGGAACAGGCTGCCGGAGGGATCACCATAGATTGGCATGAAACGTATCGTAACGGTGACAAATGTCTGTTGCGAAATCCCAAAGTCCAGATCCAAATTTACCTTACAATTGTCGGTGATAATACTTGAGACACTGCTGCTGTAAACATCAGTAGATATGGCAAGGATATTCGATTATATTTTCTTGAAGATTAGGATGAAGGTCCGCATTATTCCGGTGGGCAGGAGACTTAAATACTATAAATGTGGGAGCATCAATCTGACATTGTTCTCCCTGTATTTTTTTGTCTTCCTCTTATAGGTTAAACTTTATCTGAATTCATTCACTACGAAGATTGTTTCTCTATATCGAGCTCATCGTTATTCTTCATACTTATATGTCTCTTACTGGCTCTTCCACAGAATACTGTTGTTAAATCTGGGCTGTGCCTATGATGGTGTTTTCCCTCCTTGATCGAGTTGAACAGCGATTTTTAAAACATTATTGTTCCTGTTTCAGTAGCACACCTTCAACCACTTGCTCATTGCCGAAGCATTGCTACTTTATCTCTATTCTATAAACACTTTCATAGTCGTTGTTCTGGCAAAATCTATTCTCTTGTTCCTCTTACGTTTGGAAATCGATTGACTAGTTTTTTTTCACTGCGGCTGTCACTGCTTGTAAGGAAGGTTTCTGCAATAGTGGTTCCATTCTTCGAGCATGCGTCTCATGGGGCTCTCTTTCTTACGGTTGTTAACCAGATGAATACAATCGTAATTCTTTTATATATTTTGTCAAACGTTTTCTGATTTCTACGAGAGCTTCTAGTTATTTTTTCCTTTTTTTACCTTTCTTTTGTAACACCCAGCAAATATAATGGTTGATTGAGTCGTGTTTTATTACTGGTTAATTACTGCCTTGTTGGGAGTGACTTCCGATGAAGGAAACCACTTACAGGTGTCCTGCACTAAAGCAAAGTCGAATAATATCACCATGCAACCAGCACCTGTAACGCAAAGTTAGAAACAGCCAATAACAGAAAAGTGGAGGCAGAATACCAAAACCAGTACAGATCACTCGAACAACTGGAGAAACAACCACAAGCACAACAGCAAAATTGAATCTCACAGGATACACGAGCACCACCAATGATCAAAAACATATCTGACAAGCAATCTAATCCTAAATATTGCACAGAAAAACACAGGCACCAACAAAATGTAGAATACATACAAACACAAACAACACAGACATTTGCGTAGAGGAGCTGCTGGCCGTGTCCACCTCCGACTTGTAACTGTCTAGCACATCACCGAACGTCAAAAACAACAGGAAGGATCAATGGTTAAGTATCTTGGCTGGGATGAAAAATAGTGGCAGTCTCGCAATGCTGAAGACTAAAATCGTTGACAAAACAGTGAAGACTCAGTTACAATCTACCTCCACCATCAACTGTGATAACAACATCAATAACTAAACCCACATCGAGAACAGCAAACCCAACAACAGGAAAAAACCATAAGCAGAAAAACTACAATAAGCATCAACTCAAGAAACAAGACAATGTAAAAACATGAACAACAACCACAAGACCTAAACTCGAAACCATACCAATAGTAAATGCAACAGCAGGGCAAATGAAAAACTCCATCAAAAACGACAAAACCAACGTCCAGAACCAAAGAAAAACCAAGAAAAAAGAACGACAACACAACCACCAAAAACACCAATATCAATAGATAAACAAAGAAAAACTAATCCGCTTCAGCTTCCATGTTGTACGAAAAACAACAAAACAGGAAGTAGTAGATTACATGTTGCAAACCACTTTAGTTCTTTCTTTCATCATATCCCAATGGGGTGGCATATGCATCATCATGTGTTGGCTTGAATGCAAGCATGTATTAGTAGTTTATGAAATCGTTTCAGGAAACTGTTGGGGCTTTTCTTGCGGAGCATGACAGATTACATTCATTCGATTCGGTACTCTCACTGCGCCATGTCACATTTTTCGACGAACACGCTGAGAAAAGCTTGCTTTAAGAAAACTTATGTTCATTCAATTCTCAACCAATTGCATACATCTAACACATCAGACACGGCGCATATCTCTATGCCTCTCGATATGCAAGTCACCAGAACATGGATGATTCCAAGTACTTCTGTATTTGTGTTTCTGTCTAATCCAAGTATTAGTTATCATTACATGGAATTCCGGAGACAGATTGTGAACATGTTTAAGATTGTTGTTACAATTTCCACAAGTTCAGGTTTTAGAAACACATTCGTCGCTATCATTAAACTCCCTCATCAATACAAGGTGATCTTTTGTTCTTATACATCTCGGAGATCTGAATATACATTTTCACGTTCATACTTTGGGCTGATAAGACCTGTACCATATACAACATAAGAATAGTACAGTAATTGTACTGGAATGGCAAACGAAGAGATGTTATCCGATCTGACAAACCATGTGGCAACTAATTAAGACGCAATACTTGATGTTACATTACATGACAAGTGACACCAGCTTTTTGAAGTTCATTGCGAGTCCTTTCTTTGGAAATGAAGACATCTCTAGAACAAACTAATTCTAACTAGCCTTCGTCAGATAACCTTATTTCAAATAGAGCAACTACATATATATTTTCACACTAATTATTTACTGATAACAGCAATTCACCAATCGTCTCGATCTCAATTAGCCAAATACAGCAGCGTACTTACCTTCTAGATAGAATACAATAGTCATAACTGGCATATTTGTTACATATGATTTTTTTTATTTATTATTTAGCTCATTCGTATTTTGTATTAGTTGTTTGGCAAGTGACTTATTTTGAGAGACGGTGTTGAATCCGAAGCAATTATATTGTTGAAGAGTCATTTTAGCGACTTAAAAAACCAAAAAAATAAACCGTATATGTACATTTTATATTTATTTCGTGAGGTGTCAACATTCTCGTCGAAACCAGTCATATTACATCTGTGTCTATATTCATTATTAATGTAAATCGTATTTCTATTGTTATACCTGTACTTGTTATATTAGTTTACTACTTCCTTCCCCTTCTCTACTGAACACTATATTATATTTTCTTTCACTCCATCTTTCAAAAAAATGTATTTATAATATCACAAACAAAAGAATTCAAACGTAATTTCCTTCCCAATTTTAAAACAATGTTTGCCCCACATATAAACCACCATCATACTCATACACAACATAAACCACACTGAGCCAATTGATTATATATAGAGTTACCGATTTTCAATTCTCAAATTGCGATAATTCTCTAGAGAGATGAAACAAATTTGTCACTGTGAGGAATAATTGTTTCACAAATTCTTTCAATATAAATATAGATAATATATGTATCTATTTTTACTCTTTCTTCTAGAGATAGCCATAACTAGT
>JAOPJM010219031.1:0-12658 GCA_027124095.1 Muusoctopus leioderma | reverse complement strand
TAATCGACTTCAAGGCGGTGCCCCAGCATGGCCCCAGTCCAATGACTGAAACAAGTAAAAGAGTAAAAGAGTAATAGACAATTTCTGGTTGAAGGAACCACAAACTGTTATTGTGCTGGAAAGAAGTTTATTTTTTTTTTTTTGAAGTTTAATAAGAAAAAACATTTTGCACTGCAGTTAAATTATGTAACATATTTGTTGTACAAAAAGATACTTGTACAATTTATACCAATAGAGACAGTTGTACAATTGTTGGAATCATCCCTAGTGTATTACTATTACGTCATATAATGAACCCTTTCTGAATCTCCAAGTGAAGAATTACACAGTCAACTAGGATTGGATTGGAAACCATTAACGAGAAACACCATCATCATCATTGCTTTTACGTCTGTGTTTCCATGGTAGCATGGGTTGGACAGAGAGGTAGTATTTTTTTTTTTTTTTTTTCAGGCAGTATTTTACACTCGAATGCGTTTCTCTGTCACAAACCATACTTATTTTAAGTATGGGAACTATACCACTGAACTACTAATACTAAATTGGCATAAACAAACATCACTGGCTGATTCAGCGATAAACGGAGTCAAGGGATGACAGGCACATGCACACACATGATGGGTTTCTATCTTCGTTTCCATCTATCAATTTCACTCACAAGGCAATTGGTCAGCCCGGAGCTATAATAGAAGATATTTGCCAAAGGTGCCACGCAGTGTGAATGATCCCAAACCATGTGGTTACGAACCAAACTTCTTAACCACCGCCTATTATATTTGGTAAAAATTACTGTCTATGGTAACTAAACGGACCACATCATCACTACCCCTATATACTATTTCTTGATCTACTTACTTCACTGATCACCACCACCACCCATTGTTACTTCACTACATATAGTATGAATTGGGGGTACCTGTAGTATTAGTATAGATACTGAATTCGGTTTCTATTCCTAGATTCAAAGGAGCATTGAAAAGGACGTGAACATCCCCCCCCCCCATCTGTATAACATTTCTGGGGTTACTGTTTACATACATGTATTATATAACAAACCTGTGTTGGCTCAGGTATATAGTCAGTCAAGTTTTGTCTTCTATTTAAAATATTTTCCTTTAATATTTCATTTCTTTTACATTTAACTGTATTATCTCCTAGTAACTAGGAAACCCTACAAGGGATAAAATAATGTAAAAATAAAAATAAAAGTGTAAATTGTTCTCACGTCAGTAAGAATCCAAAAACCCAAATCCAGTTAGGAAAACCCTTTCGTAGCTATGATGCTGTGGTGTTAACAAACATCATTAAAATTGACAAGTAAAATGTAATGATAGTTATATATATTGCAATGTAGTTACACACACATATTCTCTTACTTGTTTCAGTCATTTGATTGCGGCCATGCTGGGGCACTGCCTTGGTGGTCGATCAGATCGACCCCCAGTACTTATTTTTTCAAGTCTGGTACTTATTCTATCAGTCTCTATTGCCGACGCACACACACACATATATATATATGACGGGCTTCTGCAGTTTCCATCTACCAAATTCACTCACAAAGCATTGGCCGGTCTGAGGCTATAGTAGAAGACACTTGCCCAAGGTGCCACACAGTGGCACTGAACCTGAAACTACGTGGTTGCAAAGCGAACTCCTTAACCACACAGCCATGCCTGCACCTATATATATATACACACACAAAGACACTAATTCCTATGTTGAAATTTAGATTTTATATATCTTTATTGATGGGTAATCTTGGATTTTATGGCGAATTGACAGTTGATAGAGCGTCGGTTAGAATAAAAATCTTTCATATTTAAGAAATTTATCGCCATAGCTCCAAGAAGACAAAGACGGCATTGCTCCTAGAGAATGCAAATAGTTGAATCTGTTAAAAAACCATTCCATTTATGCTGGCATTAAAAAAGGGATGTAAAATATTAAAAATAAATAAGATGTTCTAATAAATTTCTATAGAATAATCCAAATGTTTACCTATTAGGTTTTAAAAATTTTACACACTCTGAACAAACTCCAACTATTAGCTTTTGTTTTATTTTTTAAAATATTATTAGTAGTAGCAGAAACACTGCCCCCCCCCCCTCACGGATGTAACTACATTTTCCAATGGGTCCTTTCTTAATATACGACAGTAGGATGTGATTGGCTGCTATTCTCGCAGGTCGAGCACCAGCACAAAGGCTTTCCCTCGTTAGCTCAAAGTAAACTTTGTTGTTGTCTCCATCCATCTCACACTTTAAGAGTGGATCGTTAAAGTAAGAGGCAAGTTTATCATTTCAGCGAAATAGCTGCTTAAAGACAGTGTGAGTTACTACTTACTACAAGAGAGTAATGGAGGGGGGGGGGGTCACATATATACATATTGACGCATAAAAATCATTATATATAGTATTTCTACATTCAATTTTGGATTCATTTTTTTTTTCTTCTGTTCTCCTTCAAGGTAAACCAATGTTAAATGGAATAACAAATACAGGTATTTGCATAATTTGCTGGAGTATATACATTTTATAAATGGATGAGGTCAGTAACATTTTCAGATTGTTTGGTTCAAAGTATTTTGTTCTGAAGAGGCACAAAGCAATGTTATGGGGTAAGTCTGAATTCAGAATTCAAAACTTGAAATTAACACATTATTCAACAAATTTTCACCAACTACTATCATTAACTAATCACCAAATTAATTACAGCATGCCAAAACATCTCACAAAAGCTGGTTACTAAAATGTACGAACTGAGGTGACAAATACAATCATTTATTTTCAGCAATCAATCTTAAAAGAGCCACCAACAAAATAAACTAAGTTTTTAAAATATTAAAAGAGAAGTCTCCTAGTTAAATAACATTCTTTCAAAGTTGTAGAGCAGGTATTTTAATGTTTGAAGATTTCATATGAATGTTACAAAATATGTTAAGTAAGTTAGAGTTTGTCTAATCATGAATATTTGAAATATATCAACAAAGGTGCACGATATAAAATTATAATAATAACAACAATAATAATAATAATAATAATTATTATTTCTAATATTAGCACAAGGCCAGAAATTTAGGAGAGAGGTAAGTCGATTAAATCGACCCCAGTACTTGACTGGTACTTTATTTTATCAACCCCGGAAGGATGAAAGGCAAGGTTGACCTCGGTGGGATTTGAACTCAGAGCAATAATAATAATAACTGTTCCTAACATAGTCAAGGCCAGAAATATTGTGGGAAGGGATTAGTCAATTAAATCAACCCCAGTACTTGACTGGTAACTTTATTTATCGACCCCAGATGGATGAAAGGCAAAGTTGACGTAGGCGGGATTTGAACACAGAACGTAAAGCGCTGGAATGAATACCGCAAACCAATGATATCTAACATAGAAATAACAGAGTTTCAGACTAAATGCAAAAAACAGGGGTCAATTTATTCCGTAGGAGGTGACAAAATACCAGTTATGTCGTGATGGAAATTTATTCGACTACTCTCTCCACCACCACCAATTTCTTTTATATCAGTCAATAATTTGCTCTACATAAAATTAAGTTATTAGGAACACAAATCATTTTGTAGTCAGTCATCAACAGCAAATCAAAATGTAATATAACATAAAAACTAAAGATAAAAAAACCCAAAATTGGATTTTTCATTAAAGGTAAAACCGATATTTAAAATCTCGTATAAATCAATGCAATTTACAAGAACCATGAAGTTAAGTGTTTCATAAAAAAACATTCGTCATATAGCCCCCCCCCCCCCTTTTTTTTAAAGAAAGTGCAGGTATGGCTGTGTGGTTAAGGAGTTTGCTTCGCAACCGCGTGTTTTCGGGTTCAGTCCCACTGTGTGGCACCTTGGGTAAGTGTCTTCTACTATAGCCTCGGGCCGACCAATTTTGTGAGTGAATTTGATAGACAGAAACTGAAGAAGCCCGTCGTATATATATGTATGTGTGTGTTTGTTTGTTTATGTCCCGTAACTTAGCGGTTTGGCTAAGAGACCGATAGAATAAGTACCAGATTTAAAAATAAGTACTGGGATCGATCTGGTCGACAAACCCTTCAAGGTGGTGCCCCAGCATGGCTGCAGTCAAATGACTGAAACAAGTAAAAGAGTAAAGCATCGCAACTTAAATTACTCTATCAACAACGAACAGACACGCAAGGCAAGTTCAGATACTACAGTTGTATAAAATGAACAACCTTCAATATAATATTTCACTACGATCTCAGTCGGAATATCAATTGAGTGAAATTACAAAATAATTTTTTTTAAAATAATAATTAAATTAAATGACGAGAGAAATTTTAGTTTATTTTTGGAAGCATTTTCAATAAGGTTATATAGAATAGCTTTCAATATGGAGACATTTGAAAGAAAAAAGAAAAAGCAAAAAAAGGAATTTTAGACAAGACAGACAGGAAAAAAAACAAAAAAAAACTAGTTTAAAAGTACTATCCCACTTCTTTTTACCAGATAACAAATTCTAGGTGAATGTTTACTACGAGAAAAGTACTTTAGAAAATATAAATTCATAAACATTGACATTAATCAAAGTTATCAAAGTTAAGGAGAAGGAGAGAGAGAGGGAGAGGGAGATGTGACTAACACAGAGAGTAGGTAGGATGTGATTCTCTTATTTAAATAGAGAAAATACCGCACAAGTTTGTAAACACAAATAACATAATAATACATGATGATGATGAGGATTCAATTAAAGCATGCCTCGAAACTTGGCCCAGCAGTGAAAAAAAAGAGGCATAAAAACTGAATGGTATAATAATATATTCGACTTTAGGGTTAATAAATCTGAGAACTTACATGCCAGCATACAAAAAAAAAAATGAGATAGTGATTCAAGTCACAAGTGGCTACTGTAATAACAGTAGTAGGTGATAGTAGTGGTGGTCTCATGTCCCGAGCAATACCATAAGTAGCACTGAATAAATAAGTACATCTAATTGGAAGTGGGTGGGGTGTGTGGAGGGGGGAAGCAAGATCTAGGAGTGGGAGGAGAGTTTAACTAACAACTCCAACTAAATCTACCATGACTAAGTTTGTTAGCTCTAACATCCTTGAACCTGCGCGTAAGCAACTAGTTTGAAAACTTAAAAGTTTACAAGTGGCTAACAACACTCTTTCGACAAATATTTTTCAGCAGAAAAATATATGCACATAAAACAAAATATACGCCAATCTAATTAACTATAAAAAAAGCCATAAAAAAAAATATATATAAATCATTCATTTTCTATCAATAATAAGACTGAGTATTTGTTTTCCACTAATTTTCAAAATAATGAAAAATTTGGAAGGGCTTTCAAAATAAGTTTACGGTAAGCTGGTATTTAGAGTACAACTTTAACCCTTTTGATACCAACCTGCCTGCAAAACACCCCTGGGTCTACAATAAAAAACCATTTGTTAGTGTTCATATTTAAATTCAAACCTTCCGTTATAATTTTATGTAAGAAGTTTTTGTTAAGTTATGTTCCCAAACACCAACTTAATAATTAAAAAGTTAGTTATTTTACTAAATACTTCCAAATTCTTGATTATTTTCAAAATTAATTGAAAAGGCAGTGAATTTCATTAGAAATATGGTAACAGAAGGGTTAAAGGCTTTTACATAAAACTATGATGGAATTTTTTACCAACCCAAATCTCACTTTAACACACATCTAATTATATTTCAATCAATATTTTGATTTAAAAATAAACACTTTAATTAATAATACAAGCAGATTGGTAACCTGGGACTAATAGCAGTCTTGAGCAAGTTGATATTCAAACTCCAGCATATCTACCATATTGACAAGTGTGAAAGTTGAAAAATGCATAATCAAAGTATCCAATAACTATTGATTTTCATGCTGATGGCAACTGAGAAATTTCCCACAGCGATTTAAATATGCTAATGTTCACGCCTACTCGTGTACGTAATCATACATCTACTTATGATTTTCTCACCACTACTTTGGTATGTAGAGTGAAGTCTACTTCACTGAAAAGGTCTAATAAGACTGAAACATGTCCAGAGTTATCTCTCAAACTTGCTGAAATGATTAAAATAATGTAAGTCATTTAAGTCAATATTATTTGCTCACTGCATCACTAACGTGACTTATTTTTCATACCAATGGCGTTTCTGAGTAATTTCCTTCAATAATTCATTTTTATCGATATTTGATGATGTTAGTATGAAAAAGAAAATCAAGAATCCAGAGGCAGCCTTAATTGTGTTATTAACCCTTTTGATACCAAACCACCTGAAACCGCCCCTGGTTCTATGATGGAAAACTGCCATTTTTTAAATGTTCATCTTGATATTAAAACATTCTATCATAATTTTATGTAAGAAAATTTCTTAAGATATATTCCAAGTACACCATCTTAATAATGACAAATTTACTTATTTTATTAAATTCCCCCCCAAATTCTTGATTATTCTTAAAATTAATTGAAACACATAAGCAGTGTTTTTTCCATAGAAATACGGTAACGAAAGGGTTAATTGTCTCCTAATTTGGAACCTTAAGACCAACTACCCCAATGGTTTCAGATTCTCTTCAATAAGAGCAAAACCTTGTAGTAATCTTATATCTATTTCCTTAATATTCTTTATATTTAATACAATCCCAACAGTACAGACCAGAAAACTGTACATACCAGAGTCAGCCTAATAGAAATAAAAAGGGTAAAAGATAGGATATAGCAGTCCATTGCTGGACCCTCTTCATGCCTGAAGGTTTTTGGTCATACCACTGGTATACCAGTGGTATGAAGCGAACTTCTTAACCACACAGCCATGCCTGCGCCTATGTATATGAATGTACTATTTAGCGATGTTAATAGAATTTATAGAAAACAAAACATTTACTGATGTTAAGACTATACTATTAGTTGAGTCAGATATATTAATCAAGTTTGATTTGACTGGGACTTCAAGTTTCACCGTACCGACTTATTCAATCACACGCACACACACACACACAATCCATGCTAGCATGGAAACCTGGATGCAAAAACAAAACGATATATATATATATCAAAATAATGATTAAAAAATAACAGTATACCAAAAAGCACACAAATTGTAAAGCATTTTGGAAGTACATTTGTTCATCGGATACATTTTACTGTACAGAGAGATAGGTATAAGCCATGTAACTGGTTTGGCTGTTGCTGGAATTATAAGATAATTTTGATCAAAATGGATCATGGGAGCTTGTAGAAGTATTAATTTATAGATGAGTGAAAAGGCAATGTGAAATCTGACTGGGGAGAAAGAAAAAAAAATTGGTAAAGAGCCAACTGCTAGGAGGAGGAGATACTATGTACCTATAAAACCTTTGCCAGCATTCAAACTATCCTAAAACCCATTGATAAATATTTATTTCCTTAAGAAAATCAAATATTTGTGATATTTGCTTTTCAGTGTGACACTGTCTCTATGCACTGATAATCCCAAAAATGATTTTACTTACGTGGGGTTATGAAACATGTTCTATATATATATATATATATATATTATTTATATTGATTCCGTGTTGATTTTCATGTTTTTTATGGAGTGTATTACATGCCCACTTTGTGTCTAACATAATGTATATTTTCCATAATTATAAATATGAGTCATTATTTTTTAAGAAAGTGTAATTATACTATTTAGTTTCATCTGTGTTCTCAGTTCAAATCTCTTCAAGGTGGGTATTCCCCCCCCCCTCTCTCTCCATGGTTGATATAAATGCATCCAGTAATATACTGGAGTTGATGCCATTAACTAGACAGAGCGCCCGGTTAGCGTGGCAGCGTTAACGAATCAGTGGTATGAAGCATTTTGGAAGTACATTTGTTCATCGGATACACGCAACCACGAGGTTTCGGGTTCAGTCCCACTGCGTGGCACCTTGGGCAAGTGTCTTTCTACTATAGCCTGGGCCGACCAATGCCTTGCGAGTGGAATTGGTAGACAGACACTGTAAGAAGCCTGTCGTATATATATATATATGTGTGTGCGTGCCTGTCATTTACTTGACACCGTTTATCGCCGAAATCGGCCGGTGACATTTGTTTCTCCAATAACCAAATGCCTGGCTGTTTAGTGATTCGGTGTTGTGATTCCCATACTAAATCAGTATGGTTGGTGACAGGAAGGGCATCCAACCGTAAAATACTGTCCTCAAGAAATCTCCATCCAACCCATGCTAGCATGGAAAAAACGGACGTAAAAACGATGATGATGATGATGATGAATACATTAGAATCTTTCTTACCTTACCTATTTATAATACATTGGTATTATATAAATACTAGAAGCAGTACCCGGCCTTGCCCTGATTTATTAATCCCTAAAATAAATACAATCACATGAATTCACTATATTTTGTATAAATTGCTTTAAAAAGATGCTGACAAACTTCAGTCAATCCAGGAATCTTGATTCACTCAGAATTGTTGCATCCAAGCAATTCAGAAGATGGCTCAAGTTGAAATTCATAAAAATATGCAAAAAAATTAAAACAAATATACAACCTAAAAGTCACACAGCCTATGTCCTTCTCCTTAAAAAGATGCACCGCTATGCAAAATTTCAGCAACCTAGGTGCAAAATTACAGCTTACAACTTGGAATATATATACATACATACAGACATACATACATTATATATTAAGATATTTATTTGTGTCCATTATACTACACATGTGCGTGTTTGTGCGTGTGTGTGTGTGTGTGTGTGTGTTTATGTTGAACAAATAACTTGAAAATCTTTTAACCAATTTAATGTTGAGTCGTCCATATTTTCAACATGTCATATTGAAATGGGACATGGATGTATTGTGGATTCTATGCTAACAGAAGGAGACATAAGCCAGTTATGCATTTCTTACTTGTACCCATCTTCAGAATTGAGTGTTTAACTCTTAAGATCCTGTTGAGAATTTTCTCTAAGTCCTGTAATGATTGAACAGAAAATACCTAAATGGGGTGTTTTGCAGGTTATTTATTATGAAAATTATAGGTAAGAAACTCAGATGCTTGAGGTGTTTTCACACAAAAAAATATTTTCCTTTTGCCATATATATATATAGTTCAATGATGCATATCAATTTGATGATGCAGTACCGCGTGGAATTGTGTCCTCCAGGATGTTCACCACAAATTTAATGTTCTGAGGTGTTTTTGAGTTCATATCTTATCGCTAGTGTTATATCCTGAGTAAGGGTACTAAATATTGTGTGCCTCACTTGCCTGACAACAGGGCAGATGTGATTAAAAAGAAAATGATTCACCAAGCAAAGTGGAAAATTGCAGGCCATTTAATGGTCTTATTTTTCAAGATCAATTTTTCCTCCAACATCAGAAGAGAAATATGTCTTTGACTCTAAACATCATCATAGTACATTACTACCAATAAAGACTCTTTTACTAGTTTCGGTTATTGGACTGCGGCCATTCTGGGGCACCACCGTGAAGGGTTTAGTCAATCAAACCAACCCCAGTACTTATTTTCAAGTCTGGTACTTATTCCATTGGTCACTATTTGCCTAACTGCTAAGTTATGGGACAGAAACAAACAAACACATAAAGACAAAGAGACAAACACAAACACACACACACACACAAGACAGGCTTCCGTACAGTTTCCATCTACCAATTTCCCTCATGAGGTATTGGTCATCCCAAAGCTATAGTAGAAGACACTTGTCCAAGGTGCCACACAGTGGGTCTGAATCTGAAGCCATGTGGTTGCAAAGCAAACTTCTTAACTGCATAGCCATGCCTGTGCCTGGAGTACTTACTAGAGAACAATTAGTCCAAAATATAAAATATATGTTGGACAATGCATATAACTTTTCAAATTTGCTGAAACATCCACACTATTGATCCAAAAACAATAAAAATATACATGTCTGCCTTACTTGGACAGAGGAATTAACCCTTTTGATACCAACCCACTTGAAACTGCCCCTGTTTCTACGATAACACACATTTGTTTTAAAGTGTTCACATTTAAATTTAAACCTTCCATTATAATTTTATGTAAGAACTTTTTGTTATGTTCCAAACACCATCTCAATTAAGAGAAAGTTAATTATTTTACTAAATTCCTCCAAATTCTTGATTATTTTCAAAATTAATTGAAAATCATAGTCAGTGTATTTCATTACAAATATGGTAAAGAAAGGGTTTTAAATAATGTTGAAATGAAGAGTTAAAGTTTACCATTATGTTCAAAGGGTGGTTCTTTTTCAACGTAGTCGTATTTCTGGTGTAAGGAATCGCTTCCGGTGTCACTCTAAAGTCATCATCATAAGTTAAACCTGAATAACAAATTATAACAAGATAAGTAATGATCAGTGGAAGTATATGCATATATAGATGCAGGCATGGTTCTATACTTAAAAGGTTCACTTCAAAACCACATGGTTCAGAGTTCGATCCCAGTGTGTGACACCTTGGGCAAGTCTCTTCTACCATAGCCTCACGTTGACCAATACCTTGTGAGTAAAATTTGGTAGACGGAAATTGTGCAGAAACCCGTCGTGTGTGTGTGTTTTTGTGTGTGTGTGTGTGTGTACGTGTGTGTGTGTGTACGTGTGTGTATGTGTATGTGTATTTATATGTATGTATGTACATATGTATCTATGTATGTATGCCTGCATGTATGTATGTGTTTGTATATAGCAGTGTAAATACTTTGTGGTATGTAAGTCAGAAAAGGGAGGTAACTCTCTATCGAGACTTAACAGGTGAACTTAGATATTCAATAATTAGAGATCAGCTAAGTACTGTGCCCCAGCACAGTCATAGTCCAATGACTAAAACCAGTAAAAGACTAAAAAAAATAAAAAAATAAACAGATAGACAGACAGACAGACAGACAGACAGACAGATAGATAGATAGATAGACATAGTTATAGATATAGATATATATATACAGCATGATCTATATAATAAGAGTCAAAGTTTGTCTGTCTTGAAACAGTGTTGCCATTTCTCAATGAATCTGTACCAAATTTTGCACCAAGGTCCAAATGCATCACAGAATATTTTGTGAACAGAAAAACCCTGAGTCCAATTGGGGTAAAACAGGAATGAATAAAAAAAAAGTGATAGAGAAAGACTAAAAGTTGTAATGGTAGTTGGAGAAAAATGTAACCACAGATAATTGTGTAGGAGTGTAAGTGGGAGGATGAAAACCCATTCAAACACTGTTTCCTTGTAATTTTCTTAATAATGCTTATTTTTTAATGAAATTTTGCAGAGATACGTTTTCGAATGTGTAGATTATGACTATCTTGTTAACATTAAAAAAAAAAGTGTCTTAATTTTCTCGGTGGGAGGCATGGATTCAGAAAGAAAAGATCAAAATTATTCAGTAATAAAGAAATGTATTAAGTTCCCGTCTTCATTTCCAAGTAATAGTTGAAAGTATGGTAGCAGCTAATTGTCTTTGATGTGCATGTAAGTCGAACAACCGCTTGATAACACAGCTGTATCGTTATGGGAGATGGATAAACAGAGAGGGAGAGTGGGAGAGAGAGAGAGAGATTGAGACACTTCCAATTATATTAATAGATACTAATATTTAAATTTCATGTGGTACATACCTGAAGTTGAGGCTATGTCACTGTTCTTAGTAACCGTCCAGTCAGTATAGGTATCATCCAGGTATTTATAGGTGAAGGTTATTGCATATTCAAGACTGTCTGGACTAGCAGATGTAGAAACACATTGGTTAAGCACTTTCTCTGCAACTTCTGTATCAAAATATAGATTTACACAAAAATGAATACAAGTGCATAGGAGGAAAGTTTCTAACTCAATTTAGCATTAGCATTTAATCCACATGTCATTATCTACAATTTCAATTTTTGGTTTATCCCTTACTACAATGACATATACTCCGCCATATTTACTGAATGCACACTAACCCAAATAAAAAACCCTTCACTCCACTTGTTCCTCTATATATCCTTCTGCCATAGAATTAGATTACTTTACCCATATATTCTGTTTTTATTTTTATTCACCTTAAAGGGCAGTACTGTAGCATAGGTATTTTTTTGTTGCCTGGGGCGGTCCTTGAGTTTGCCTCCACCCCCCCCACCGCACGCAAAACACACAACACAATACACGTCAAGCATACTTAAACCAAAAAGTGTCATCCGGAATGGGCCTCTAGCTACACTACTAAAGCAGTATTGCATTGTAGCATTCTTTCTTTTATCAAGGGCATTAGTGATATAAGTCTCATAGCTTCAATAGGAAATTGAAGCCATTTTGATGCCTCAACCTGCTGGAAGCTTACCTCATGATGAATAGCACTAGCCATACATTTCTTGGCTATTAAAGTATTATGTTGATGTTATCATAATACCCTAAGTTGATACTATCAACATCCACAATGTTGACATTATTATAATGTTCTATGTTGATACTATCAATATCCACAATGTTGACATTATTATAATGTCCTATGTTGATCCTATCAGTATCCACTATATTGACACTATGCTCTATGTTGACACTATTATAATGCTCTATGTTGATACTATATGTATTCACTATCATCATCATCATCGTTTTACGTCCGCTTTCCATGCTGGCATGGGTTGGACGGGTGATTTTGGCCCGCGTCGCTTC
>JAOPJM010218838.1:0-12662 GCA_027124095.1 Muusoctopus leioderma | reverse complement strand
TTAATTTATTCATAACCCATGCTGTATTGATACTCTAGTAATTAGTGTTTGGCTTTCAACATTGTACCATTATGTAAATGGGTTAAGCCTAGACACATTCTTGCTTACATTTTAGGATATGACTCCATATACACACACACGGATATAAATGTATTAATCCCATATCCCAGATAAAATATATAAATTAGCATTTTATTAGAAGTTGCAGAAGCAGAGAGGGGTGTACCCTACATAACACAAGTTATTAAGACTAAAAGAACTGTCTCTAGCAACTATATGATTAACCATAGATTAGGAAGAACTACAACTACAATATCACTATTTAGTAGGCACACCATTTCTTTGTAAATATACATACTATAGTCAAAGTTTAAGTTGTACTTTGTACTTTCTCAGTGAAGACAAGCACCACCTGATCAACTAGTTACTGAAAACAGGTACTCCTGAATATAATAGCAAGTGAGAAAATAACACAGGAATTGAAATGTACACCTTCTTTGTAACACATATACATACCTTTCTATCCCTTTAGAGTTGATAAGTACAATGGAAGAACATTCTTGTACTAAAAAGATGAAATGAAGTATTTACCAAAGAGAAATGTACTTGTACACACATACACACACATGCACTCAGTTTCTTACATAAGCCTTAGATTTATAGTGGAGGGTAGGGAAAAGTATTGCTTCCGTACCTTTTTGTGTGGTCCTAATGGTGTATGTAACATTTTTCTAACAAGATATCAAAAAGTAGGAATGTAGACATACCACATCGTTGTTTTCTACTAATTCCTTACACATGTACATATAACAAATATTTGTTTCCTTTGACTATGTACAAAGGTACTATATTTTATAAATAGGGGTTGGTTGTTTTGGATGCTCAGATTTTTCCTAGAGTCATTAGCGCTGTAGATGAAGTAAATCTGAGAATTGAAACCTCAAGAATTCAATACAGAATTCAATACAGACAAGAATGGCACTCACATCTTATTGTATGATGTTCTCCACACATATTACATATGTTCTTAACCTCAGGACCTTTTGTGTGAGAGGAGGCAGAAATAATTGAACCTAACCTATTTTAATCAACCTTGAAAAAAATTAAAGGGAGAAAAAAAAGTCGACATCCCAACTTTGTTTTTTCTTCTTCTAATGTGGTTAAAAGAAGTACAAGTAAGATACTATAGTCAAGATAAAAAATGCTTCGTCAAAAGAAAATAGTAGCTGTTGAACAATTCTTTATCAAAACTATGATATAAACTGAAATGCTCCAGGTGTTTCCTATCATAGGAAATAATCCTTTCAAATGTACCCACTCATTTATATTTTGTATATTACATGTGATAACAAACAGCCGTCGAGAATCTAATTGTTTTATTTTGCTAAAACGTTCAGCTTCAGTATTCAAAGCACAAGTGTAAACAAGTCCTCTTTCATTGCAAATGGCTGCCAGCCTTCAACCAAAGTATACCATAATGAAACTAGACAAAAAGTAGCAATAATGGTTTTATAGCATTTACTAGCACTTTAAAGATTTAGTCTTTCTGGTGCTTTCTGGATCCTTGTTGAGTGACAAAGAAATTCGAGTGGCAGAACCATGATTTCCTCTTCTATAAGCAGATCAACACTGGACTGCTCCCACTCACATGCTTGTTGAGCCTGACTTCTCAGCATGTCACTGTGGCAATCATCAATAGAACATCCATTAGCGAATCCAGAGCTTGCTTGGGCCTGATTTTTCAACAAGTTGACGTTGCAGAAATCATCAATGGAACTCTCTTCAATGAAACCAGAGTTTGCTCGATTTCCTGCGGTGCTCAGTCTTCCAGATGGAGCCATATCTTCAGTTAAGATGGTGTCAATACAACCATCAGGGTATTTGATACAAGCATAGTGATGAGTAGCATCAATCAGTTTAACCCGATTGTCCTTTGGGTCATATTTACTGTTAGGATTAAGCCGTCTAAGAAAAACTTCTCCTGATTCAGACAGACATTCAGGTAAAGACTGTCCCGTTGATGAGCGATGAAAGTTAAATAGCCTTTTTATGAGGTGTCAGGTTAGTTGCAGTGCAAAGAAGGGAGCTAATCACAAGGAATGATTCCCCTAAAACATCACTCCATTTTTCTGGAAGCTTTCTTGAACAAAGCAAAAGTCTCCAATGAGTTTCATTTAGACATTCTACTTGACTGTTTTCAGTAGCATGGTATGGAGCTGTTTTAGTTTGAACAATACTATCGTTCCCCATAAAAGTACAAACATCTTGAGATACAAATTGGGATTTTTGGTCTTAGTGGATTGAAGCTAGAGCACCAAACATGAAGACTATATTTTGAAGATAACAAATTACTGTAGGAGCTGTCATATCTGAACATGCAGACACAAAGGAAAACCTTGAGTATTCATCTATAACCACAAACAAGTAGTGTAAGAGTTAGATGATGGCAGAGGACCTTTGAAGTTGACACTAAAATGCTCAAATGGTTGTGTGGACTTGATAAGTTTGGCATGAAAAGGATGGTAGAATTGTGGTTTTAATTCCGAGCAAGCAATGTATTCGTCACAAGTTTTTTAAACATTTTCCAAAGAAAATGGCAAATTCTTAGATCTGAGATTGTGCCACAATCAAGTTACTCCAGGATGACACAAAAGCTTATGTAAATCTGTGATTCCAGTAAAAGGTGTTATAGAAGAACATCTGTCAAGAGCATCAGGAGCTGTGTTATTTTTGCCAGGTATGTGTCGGATATGATAATTGTAGAGCGATAATTGAATGCGTCAACGCAGAATCTTATTTTTTGTATTTTTCTTTTACTTTTGTGACTAAATATGAATGAGATCACTTGTTGATCAGTGTAAAATAGCCTTGAAGTAAAAAAGTTCACCATTAACTAACACTTTCTATGATAGCCACAGCCTCCTTTTCAATTGATGAGAGATTTTGTTCAGGGTGAGAAAAAGTTCAAGAGAAGAAAGTAACAGGACACTTGAAATTATAGTTCCAGAAGCATCAGTTTCAACATGTAATGGAACTTCAGGTAAGATAGGTGAGAGAGAGACATTAACTATTGAAGTTTTAAGCAGATAAGTAGCATCTAGGTGTCTTTTTCACAATGGAAAAGTAGGATTTAGTAGGGGTTGAATTAGTTCTGAGAGAGGAGACACCCATTTACAATAGTAACAAAACAAACCTAGTAGTTTTTACAGTTGTTTAGCACTGCTAAGCATCAGGCAATCAACAAAGGGTTTCAATCTTTCCAGGTCAGGCTGCAAAGAATTATTTTCTGTTTTGCATCCTAGGTAACAAATTGATTTTTAGCAGAGAAGACAATTGTCATTGTTCAATTTAAAGTTGAGTCTCTTAGTAACTGAAATGAATTGAGCCAAGTTCTCATCATGTTCCTCAATAGTTTTACCAACAACAATAACATCATCAAGATAGGTGTGAATACCTTTGATATTATTGTCAGTAATTATACCATCCATCACTCTTTGAAAAAAATCTCTTACTACATTAGTCACACCAAAGATGTTGGAAGTGAGAATCAAGTAAAGCATCAATATGTTGTTTAGACATATATATGGTGATAGTAGCTTTCTCAAGTCCATTTCCTTGACGTGCTCTTCTTGTGACTGTTTTTAACCGACAAGCTCATGAAGAATGTCCAACCTTTTAGCACTTGTAGCAAGTTTGGTTCTTTGCTGGACAAATAGAGCAGTCATGGTAGGCACCAGCAAAAAACAGGTTTATTTGTTCATGACAGCAGTAGTATACCCATTGCTAAGGGAATTGTACTCTATTTTTGCTGCAGTCCCAGATAGGGCATTGAGAGGGTGGGAAGATCACTGGCAAGCCTCTGCATTTCTCTGAGCAGCTTTCAGAGAATGAGCTTGGATGATTGCTTGTTCAAAATTCAATGAAGAGTTGTCAAGGAGCCTTTGTCGAATATGGTCAGAGATCTTGGAAATAAATGACTCTCTAATGCTTTCCTCTCAAAATACATCAGCACTTACAGCTTAAAATTTACAGTGTCTGGAGAGGCTGTGCAGAATTGTGACATAAGATTCAATGTCTTCACCTGGTGCAGTGGCTGTTTTTGTGACTGCAATTGGAATTTTCAAAAAATTGTATTTTGCTGTTTAATGAAAACGTGACCAAGAGTAACTATTGCAGTATTGTAGCTAATGCAATCTGCAATATGGCTGAGGACTGAAGGTGAGATGAAGTTAGTAAGCAGAGTGAGTCTTTGTTATTCAGATGAGTCTGGAAATTCAGCAAGAAAATTTAGGAATATAGTTTGTCAGAGTGTCCACTCTGCCCTTGTATTTGATGAAGTGTCGTGATGTGGCCAAAGAAATTTTTCCATTGTTATTGTTTTATTTCACTGTGGAAGACATGTCCTGAAGTACTTTCTGGTTGAACTTGACCAGAAGTAGTAATAATTCTTTCTAATATTGGCACAAGGCCAAAATTTTAGGGGAGGGGTAAGTCAATTAAATCGACCCCAGTACTTGACTGGTACTTTGTTCATCGACCCCAGATGGATGAAAGGCAAAGTTGGCCTCGGTGGGGTTTGAACTCATAGCGTAGCGAGCCGGAACGAATACTGTAAGGTATTCTGTCCGACATGCTAACGATTCAGCGAATCCACCACCTTAATAATAATAATAATAATAATAATAATAATAATAATAATAATAATAATAATAATAATAATAATGAAATAATAAATAAATAATAAATAAATAATATCTTTTAAAATATTGAAACAAACTCAAACTCAAGAGCCGACAGATATCTTGCTAAAAATTTCAGTGGAATATTCAGCCATAACTGGCCAGCAAACAACTTTATTACCTATATGGAAGACTATGTGGTCGCTTGACCTGCTAGAAATAGCAGCCCAAATTTCCCTCAAATCATACCCTGCTACCTTTAAAAAGGAAACACATATTGGATAATGTAGTCCGAGTTATACTGTGTCTGAATACAAAAAAGATGATGATGGTCATGACTGGAATGCCTTTGATCATAGGTCTATTTAATCTCAGTGCTGACCTGGGATTAAACAACAACAATAACACAGGCCAATGAGGGAGCCTCTATGCAGTCATTTAACCTGCTAGAAATAGTAGCCAGATTCCTTTAAATCACACCCTACCATCTTAAAAAAAAAAGGTAGGACATATGGGACAATGTAGTACTAGATATACAAAAAAGGCAGGATAGTCATGGCTAGAATACCTTTAATCATAGCTCTGCTGAATCTCAGTACTGGCCTGGAGCTAAACAACAACAACAACACACACACAACAACACACACACACACACACACACACACATGTGTGAATCATCCTGAAATAATCCAAGAGATTTTATGGTGTCTAACTAATTTATCTATTTTAAAGTCAAGGAATCTTCCGGAAACTCGTTGGGAAGATGTTCTTTTGGGATTACTTCATTCAATTTGATCTCTCCTCTCAACTGCTACCAATGAGACTCCCTATGATCATGTCTGTCTTCTTAGACATCGTTCTTTAGTTGGTGTGTCTCTCAACCATCCTGGCCAATTTCTCCTGACCCTGTCCTTATAAAATCTATGTGTGCACATACAAAAGTGACTATTTAGTAGAGGAAGCTGAACTACTAGAATGTAATGAGAAGTTTGCCTATGTTTGGAGAAGTAATGGAGTAGTAGACATGGTCTCACTTTGTGGGCGGGGCACAATGTAAAAGAGGAAGCAATACAGGGGTAACATCAACAATCCAGAATAGCTGAGAGAAGCAGCACAAATAATAAAACAAAGTGAGGAAATTAAGAGATATGTGTAGGGAGAAAACAAAAATTGTTAAAATGCCTTGCACTCATTTGATGTGCTCACTAGCAATAGTAGTGAAGTGGGCAACGACAACATCAACAACATCAACCAACAACCAAAATCTCCAGGTAAAATGTTTAAGATTGCAGAGTCAGACTTCACCAATTGCTGACTCAGATCCAGATCTCAATAACACTTCCGGCTCTCAATCTTCATTTCACAACAATACTATTTCTCAAGAAGGAGACTCTTTCAGTAGCTGAGATAGTGAGATTATTTCACTGTCTCTGCATCTCAAGAGGGAGACTGGGTTAAATTAGTGAAGGGTGTAACAGGTGGAATGTTCAGGTAAGCAAAATTTGACATAATCTAGAGGGGCTTCAAGGCCATGAAACTTAAACAGAACTATAGAATGTTGAGAAATGAAACTGTGTCCAAGTATTACATCCAATCAGAGACTGTATATAATAATTAACAGTGACTGTTGTTTGTACAAATGTTCAGCATATTGAATGTCAACTTTGTCACAACGTTACCTCTGAATAGTTTAATGACTAAACCATTCCACTTAACAATATCAGCTCAGATAAAATAACCAGTACTTCCACTGTCAACTAAAGCTTGTATTGATTGATTGATTGATTGATTGTTAATCACCAATATTAATTAATGTGCGCATGAGTCAAGGGATGTTCCAATAAAGCTGAAAAACTGGAATGTAAATGACAAGTTTGCCTATGTTTGGAAAAGTAATGAAATAAGACAGTGTCCACTATCCCATTATTTTCCAAACATTCCATTCCAGTAGTTCAGCATCCTCTACTAAAGAATCACTTTTACATGTGCACACATGCAAAAGTGATCGTTTAGTAGTGGAAGCTGAACTACTGGAATGCAATGACAAGTTTGCTTATGTTAACCTTTTGTAACAGTAGTAGTATTTACAAAAATATCACAATTATAAATGCTCTCCTTTCGTGATACTGCTGTTTCAAAGTCCAGTGTTTTATTTTCAAGTAGAATCACCTTAAATCTACCTACTCATATTTAGATATCATTATACGTTGAAACTCTATTTATGATCATGACAGAAATCTAAAGGTATTTCTATCATGTGTAAAAAAAATCTCAACATGACTGTTTCTAGTAAAAAATAGATTTTTAATAAAACAAGCATCAATTTTCTTGGTTATTTTATTCAAAACCACAAAATAACACCAGGTTCTGATAGGTGGCTTCCTCTTAAATGCCTTAAAGTTCCTACTTTTAAAAAGGAACTTGAAAAAAAAATCATTGGGTTGCTAGTTTATTACAGCAAGTGGGTAACACATTTTGACCATCCAGTGTCAATAAAATAAGTACCAGTAATATGCTTCAGTTCATTCAATCAACTATATCCTCTTTTCTACTTTGTCAACAAAGACAATGAAAAGAAAATAAGGTTCAAATTTTGTTGTTTAGGAATTACAAATTGATTTGTAGTGCATAGAGTAAATTTTAAATATCACAAAAGACGAGGTTAATAGATTTGTTAAATCTTTAACATTCTAGTAATAAACACATCCCAGGAATATACTAATGCATTCAAGTATTATTTGCTAAAGTAAATAAAGCTAATAGAAAAGACCAAAGAAGTAATAGGAGATATATGTTGCAAGCTGGTGAGAGCTACAGCTGGCCAGTGTCAATAGGAAGACATTGATACTGGTCAAAAAGTTGACAATTTATTTCGTTTATGTATTTGTTCTGCAAGATTTTTGATGTGAAATCGTGTGTTGAAACTGATATTGTATTTGGGGAGGGTCATTATGCCAAAAACAAACACAGGCACTGTTTGTATTTCACTTCTGCTTCTAGTTTATTGATAGATTGTACAGTAATAAAAGCTTCTATGTAGTTGCTCGACCTGCTAGAAATAGAGACCAAATCTCCCTCAAATCTCAACCTACTGTCTGAAATAAGGAAAGGACACATTAGATAATGTAGTGCTACATTAAAAAGATGGGATGCTCACATCTGGAATGCCTTTGATCATAGGTCTGCTCAATGAAAGCTGACCTGGAACTAAACAACAACAACAACAACTGCTGCACAGTGTCCATATCAAAGAAACATACTCTTTTACTTGTTTCAGTCATTGGACTGCGGCCATGCTGGGGCACCGCCTTGAAGTCGATCAGATCGACCCCAGTACCTTTGAGTCTGGTACTTATCTTATCGGTCTCTAAGCCGAACCGCTAGGTTACGGGACATAAATAAACACAAACACACAGACAGACACACATACATACACATATATATATATATATATATATATATATATATATACGACGGGCTTCTACACTTCCGGAGCCAACATGTGCGTTTTTTGAATGCCACACTAGAAATTCACGCAGCCTGAAGATTGGCGAGTTCCCACCCACGGGTTCTCCACCATGAAACCATTGGTAGCTAAGGACACTAGTCTGTATTTATGCAAGAATATATATATATACATATACATATATATCATTAAATGGTAGAAGTATAACATATAATGGAATATGTTATACAGTTTACTAACATTATCTGATAAAAAGCCCGATATGCGTAGTAGAGTGAAATAATTTATTTGATATTATATCAGGTTTTTGGCAGTTATTTAAATAAGTTTCATCTTGGTGTGGCCATCATGAAGAGAGAGTGTGTGTGTGTGTGTGTGTGTGTGTGTGTGTATGTGTGTGTGTGTGTGTACATATTGTACAAGGGGAAATGGCTTAGTAGAAACAGTAATACACTATTGGCTCATAAATCTTGTCAATTTAGTGTCACTCTGAGTAAGTTGCTTAATTTGTCTTGTTTTAATTTATCGAACTTTATCTAGCTAGGAGAAATAAGTGCAAGGTCTCCTGGGAAAGTTACTAACAGTGTCTAACATATTATCCAGATACAGATGTGTCTCTCATCTGCCCAATGTTAAAAGAAACAGAGTTGAATATTGGGACTATAGGCTCTTCAGTTTTGTAAAACTATTTGGTGGAATCATTAAAGCATCGGACAGAATGCCTTGTAGTATTTAGCTATGACCCTTTATGCATTGAGTTAAAATATAGTTGAGCTCAACTTTTAGTTTCATCCTTCCAGGTTTCATAAAATTAAGCACCAGTAAAGTATTGGGGTCACTTTATATTCCTATAATGTATCCTAGATGTGAATGGAATTATAATAGAAGTCTATGAAGACAAACTTTCACCAGCCACAAAAGATCTATTTAAATGTCTATCTACATATTTATCTAATTGTCTATCTGTCTGTGTGTGTATATCTATATGTGTGTATGTGTGTGTGTAATTAGATTTCTGATATACAGTTATGCACATTTGGTTAAACAAACCCCTAGAAAGTTTGTTAACCAATTGAATGTTAAGCTGATTGTATTCTCCAACAGCAGGTCGGGGGTAAGTATGGGAGGAGAGTGAATTACACATTTTATGTTAAGAGAAGAAAAAGATCAATAAGAATAAGAGCGTTTAGATGAGTTTTTGGCTACACTTATAGCCATCTTCAGATTTGAGGAGTTATGGTGGAGCATTAACATTTATTTATTTATATTTATCTTATGTTGTAATTTGTGAGCAATAGCATCGTTGGTTGTAGGTTTTCAATGGGTCAGTCACTGGTTCACTGCATTTCTGATGGTAAGAGTGATGATGGAGTATTTGTGTAACTGTGGTGTAGAAGTGTAATCTGGTGTCAGTCAACTAGTAGTAACATTCCTCAGGTTGTTTGTGGTGTGTGTGTGTGTGTGTGTGTGTATGAAATAGTTTAGTTTAATGGTAATCACCTGAAAGAAGCTTTTGAGGATGTGGAAACTCTGAGTAGTGACACAGATGACATCACCCGCATAAATTAAATATACACACACACACATACAGATATATATATGTGTGTATATATATATATATATATATATAGGAAACAGCTTTCCTTTCAAACATGTTTTATTAAAGACACAACTATGTTCGAGTTTGATCTTTTTTATTAAGGAATTTTCATATTTCCTTATTAATCCTTTATGTTCAGTTTGGAACATTAGCGTTCCTAAATGCATAGGTCCCATGATTCTTTGCAACCCAATGCAAAACACACAAACACAAACCATTATACCATCATTTCATTCTGAGGATGGAGCTGAGATAGCTCCGAAACGTTAATGGACCAATGGTTTTAGTAACACTAATGTTCCAAACCAAACATAAAGGACTAATAAGGAAATATGAAAAATCCTTAATAAAAAAGATCAAACTCGAACATAGTCGTGTCTTTTATAAAATACACATATATATATATATATATATAGAATATCCTCAATATTATATTTCTAAAATCTTTTCATATTTGTACTAATATTACATTCATAATGACAAATGGAAATTGTGTACTTATTCTATGCTAGATCTAACTTTTGCATGTATGCAATTAATTATTTGTGTTACCTACTAATATTTCAACTTTATGTTACATACATGCTAGTATTGATGAAAAGAAATATATTTGACAATACTACTTTTGTTTAAGGACTTGATACAAGAATTAAATGATGGAAAAGTCAAAGTGGAACAAGTTCAGCTGGTAGCTAAGACTGTGCTGCCAGAGTCTGCAGAAAAAGGCCAATTGCTGATAAAAGCAGAAGTGGAAACCGTGACTCAAAGTTTTGCAACCATTACCTCTGAGTGCAAAGAGAATAAGATACCGCTTTCCCAATCTTATCAAACTATAGAGTCTTACGATAACAACTGTGAAACTCTTTCCATGTGGTTGAAAGATATGAAAGCTTCCCTCACTAATCCAGAACTCATGTCATCTCTGAAGGAAAAACAAATGCAAGCCTCAAGGTTTCAGGTAAATTATGTTTTCATTTTTCTTTCAGAAACTTAGGTTTTCAAATATAACTTGGTTCGATACATCTAGATGAAATTAGGTACCACACTTCACTTCATATTAGTTGAGTGGTTTCCATTTAAGAAGGGCAGCCAACTGAAAATGTGGTGCCCACAAACGAGTGTGGAATTTCCTATGTGGTTATTTAACTGGTCGAGTGTAGAAGGCAAATATTTCTCAATAAATTAACTACTGTCTTTAAAATGGATTATATATGTATTATCTCTTAACATCCTGTTAAAAATTTTCTAAGTCCTGTAATGATTCAGCAGAAAATGCTTAAAAACGAGGTTTTTTGCAGCCTATTTATTGTGAAATTTACAGGTAAGAAACGCAGGTGCTTGAGGTGTTTTCACACAAAAGTATTTCACTTTCACCATATATATAGTTCAATAATTCATATACATTTGGTGATGTGGAACTGGGTTCTACAGGATGTTAAGAGTTAAAGACTTAATCGTGTAACTGAATCCCTCAAGATAAAGATGAGATAACCATGCTGCAGCACTGACCTTATGATGCATCAGATACCTTATATCAGCATATTTTGTGGTCAGCTGACTTGCCAGAAAAAGCAGCAAAATTCCTCTCTAATCCTACCCCACCATCTTAAAAAAGGATATACACAGTGGATAATGTAGTTCTGGATACATTGTCTGGAACTAAGATTGGATGGTTATGGCTGGAATGCTTTGCTTTGCTTGATCAGAGCTGTCTTGTGGCTAAACTACAACAATATATCAAGCATATTTGTTATGATAGATACGACGGGCTTCTGCTCAGTTTCCATCTACCAATTTTGCTCATAAGGCCCGAGGCTATAGTGGAATACACTTGCCCAAGGTACCAAGCAGTGGGATAGATTCTCGAACCACATGGTTATGAAGCAAACTTCTTAACCACACAGCCATACCTCCACCTATCACAACCATGCCTCCACCTATCACAACCATGCCTCCACCTATCACAGCCATGCCTCCACCTATCACAGCCACACCTAGGTTAACCTACGAAATAGTTTAATAAGATAAGTCTATTTCTTCACAACCATATGGTCAGGAAGTATCTGTTCAAGAGTGTGTGTTTAGCATCACTAAAATAATGTTTGAATATTTATTTTTCATTGTTTTACTTTTATCGTGATGCAAAGTAGTTAAGATGCCAATTAGTTCAGGTGATGGACTGTTACATGCATTACGTTTTACTGTTATGTAAGATGCAACAATCTCAATCAATAAACCAATATTACTAACAATGAATCTAACTGTAAAATCACATGCTCAAATAATTCATACAACCAGCAGATAACCCACACTATCATGCTATCAGTTTAACAGACCATGGCAGCTTAAGCCAGTAATATATATCTTCATGTAGAGTAATATGACAGAAAAAAAAAAAAGTTTAATCGTTAAGAAAGAAAGAATAAATTAGTGATTTATAATGGGAAAAGTTATAGGAAATAAAATTCGGATTTTGTGGCATTTATGCAGTTCTTGAAAGCATTAGTGATGTAAGTGAAATGACTTTATCAAGAAAGTGAAGCCAAGCTGCAGATTTGGCTTACTAGTAGGATAACAACAGAAATTGTAAAACATATCTATAAGAATTTGCATATTTTAAGATTGGATCTCCGTCAGTTTCTATGATGAGTGTTCCATTGTTCGCTCAACAGAACAGCCTACTCACTGAATTAACGTGTAAGTGGCTGAGTATTCCACATACATGTGAGCCTTTAATGTAATCCTCAGGCAGAATCAATGTGAGACACAGTGTGACAAAGCTGGACCTTTGTATTGCAGGTATAATCCTTCTGATGGGCTTCTGCACAGTTTATGTCTACCCAGATTCACTCACAAGGCTTGGGTCAACCCAAGGCTATGGTAAAGACACTTGCCCAAGATGCCATGCAGTGGGATC
>JAOPJM010218741.1:0-12663 GCA_027124095.1 Muusoctopus leioderma | reverse complement strand
ATGATGGTCATGATGATGATGGTCATGGTGATGATGATGGTCATGATGGTGATGGTCATGATGATGATGATGGTCATGATGATGATGGTCATGATGATGATGATGGTCATGATGATGATGGCCATGATGATGATGGTCATGATGATGATGGTCATTGTGATGATGGATTTAAGTCTTTTTAGGCATTGGACCATAAAGCCCAGTAAGGGTTATTAGTCATACATAACACGGGCTTCTACACAGCTTCCGTCTCCCAAATTCCACTCACAAGTTGTGGTAAAAGACACTTGCCCAAGGTGCCATGCGGTGAGATCGAACCCAGAAACACGGGAGTTGTGAAGCAAGTTTCTTAACCACACAGCCATACCTGCAACCATAAGTAGCTTTATAAAGAAGAGGAAATAAAAATACAAAACAAAAAAATTTCTAAATTGTTCAATTCCAATTATCAAAAGAAAGAATTACATTCCACCATATTTTATTCTAAATTATCAGACAACCTGTTTTTTGGTTTGTTTTTTGGGGGGGTTGTTTTTGTTTTTCATTTATTTATTTATATATTTATTTATTTAAATTTTTTTTTTCCCTCTGGTGTCATATTGATGTATTATTGATAAATGCAGTAGACTGTTGCAAGATTTCTTCTCTGGCAAATGGTCCTGATTGGAATATAAGACACACATTCATCTCACAGTATATCAGCATACACACATACATACATACATACATACATACATATAGAAATAGACAGCACACCAACATACATACATACATACATACATAGCACACTAATATATATACATATGCACATACATATGTACATACACACATACATGCATACATATATACACAGCACACCAGCATACATACATACATACATACATACACACATACTTACATATATACATACGTATGTACATACATATATGCATGCACACGTTATGTACATATGTACGTATGTACAGACATACATGGTGGCTGTCAGCTCACTATCAAGTATGACAACCTTTTGCGCTCCCTCCCTCTTTTCTTTTAAGGATGTAGTGCCTCCCTGGCATGAGCCCTCCCAATGATGAGGACATACACCTGTATGGCAAGACCAAGACTCCATCTCTTAGACACCGACGGTACTTCAACGGAGGACACAGCCATGAGGGAGACTGGAGAATCACAACTGCTCCTGCCTATACTACAACTTCTGTGTGCCCTCACAAGTGAGGTAACTATGGAAGTGGTGGTATTTCATTGTCGTAGACGCACATGATACCCCAACCACTGCAATAAAACGTCCACCAGCTAATGTGTGGTACCAAGAAGTTTGAGTCTTGACTTGTGCTGGAAAAAAAATATGGGGTGCAAAACACACCAACACATCAAATGTTATAGTGACAAACGCTTCTGAAACACGCGTGCCACTCTCTAAATGTTTGAAGCCATTAAACTAGAAACAAGCAAAATAGCAAGAGGGCCAGAGACTACAAACACCGCAGTTTTCAAGTCAAGAGAATCCTTCTCCCATGTGCATTTACATACACATGTAAATACACACATATATATATATGGAAATACATATATACAGTACACTCTGTAAAGAGGTTGGTGATAGGAAGGGCATCCAGCCGTAGAAACCAAACCAAATGAATTGTGTGAGGCGTGGTCCCCCGACCCGTCTAGGAGAGTGGTGACTCCATTCACAATCGACACGGGCCAAAATCACCCGTCCAACCCATGCCAGAATGGAAAATGGACGTAAAATGATGAAGGTATTGGTCAACTTGAGGCTACAGTAGAAAACACTTGCCCAAGGTGGAGCACAGTTAGATTGAACTCGGAGCCAAGTTGTTGTGAAGCAAACTTCTTAACCACACGGCTACCCTGTGTGTATGAAAATAAAAGTAACTGATCCATGACAAATAAGCTCTAAAATTTGAGCTTCATCTACAAAAACATATTTGAGATTCTTTGGAGAATTATTTCAAAATTGCATATATTAATAGCATACCATTAACTTAATTATTTCTAATTAGTTTCTTTTAAGTACTTTCAAGTAGTTAGCACAGCAACTAAATAGTTAAACTGCTGGACTTATGTTTATGTTCTGAGGCAGTGTTTTAGCACTGGGCTTCAGTGTTTTAGTATAGGGATTATAACAGTTTGTTAGCCTGAAAAAATACAACAACAACACAAAATAAAATGTTAGGTGTAGACATGGCTGTGTGGTTAAGAAGTTTGCTTTGCAGCCACGTGGTTCAAGGTTTGATTTCACTGTGTGGCATATTGGGCAAGTGTCTTCTACTATAGCCTTGAGTTGACCAATGCCTCATGAGTGGAATTTGAAAAACGGAAACTGTGCAGAAGCCCATCACATATGTGTGTGTGTGTGTGTGTGTGGTCTGTGGCCATGTGTGTCTGTTCATGTTTATATTTAAAACTGGTATGGTGTCAAAAAGCTTAACTTAGTCATTTGATAAATAGAGATTGATAAAATAAGTATAGGGGTCAATGTGACTGGCTGGGGTCCATTGACTGAAACCAGTAAAAAAGGAAAAAAAATAAAAATAATAATTGTTTCTAACATAGGCACAAGGCCAACAATCCCAGTACTTGACTGGTACTTTATTTTATCAACCCTGGAAGGATGAAAGGCAAAGTTGGCCTCGGCGGGGTTTGAACTCAGAGTGTAGCGAGCTGGAACGAATACTGCAAGGCATTCTGTCTGATGCGCTAACGATTCAGCCAATCCAAAATAATAATAATGATTTGTAAACATGACACAGGAGTGAATAATTTGGAGGGAATTGATTCCAGTACATGACAAACTGTCATATAATCAACCACACTAATAGCAATAATAATAATAAAAATAGTAATGATTTCTGTATTTGCCACAAGGGCAACACAGGTGGAAAAACATAAATAGTTGCCGTTATTGTTGTTTATCTCCAGGTTAGCCTTGATTGGGCAAATTTCAGGTCAAAGTTTATGTTCTAGCCATGATCATCCCTTCCAAAATATTTGTATAACTAGAACTACATTCTAAAATGTGTCCTTCATCTCTTATTATTAGTACACAGTCGCAAATTGCACACCCTACCACCCCACCACACATAAATGACTGATATCTATTTTTACTGACTGGGGTGTAGGGATTGAGCGTGGTGGTTATGATAGATAAATTTGGTGATAGGAAGGGTATCCAGCAGTAGAAACCTAGCCAAACGAAACATATACGAGTGAGGCGTGGTCCCCCCGACCTGTCTAGAACAGTGGTGACTCCATTCGAATTCAGCTTGGGCCAAAATCACCCAGCCAACTCATGCTAGCATGGAAAATGGACATAAAAGAAAGATGATGATGATGATGATCATGACAACGACGACGACGATGATGGTGGTGGTGGTGATGACAACGATGACGATGGCGATGACAATGATGGTGGTGGTGGTGGTGATGATGATGAGTACAACGATGAAATTTGACCCTAGAACAATGAACCTGGGTTAGCATCAGCTCTGCTCTGCTCTGCTCTACTCAGCAGATTCATAGGAAGTAAACAGTTGATCAAAAACACTTCAGAACAACTGGACACATACTTCAAGCTAGGAAAGAAGTTCCTTGGCCTCTTGTAATAACAGCTAAAATTTCCCCTCAGTGTAGTTTCCCATTTACTAATTTAAAATTTAAAAAAAAAAGAAAAATGGGAAGAACTAACTAATGCCAATGTACTGACAATTCTTAAAATAAGTAGTGTCCTGTATAAAGACAGAAAGAAATGCAGTTTTGAGTGTCTACCATATTGGGGGAAAATATCACAATGACACTTCAATGCCAGAGGAGGTGACCTTTGACTTTGAAGAGTTAGTATCAATAGTTCAGCCAGTAATATTTGTTTGTTTCTTTTCATTTTTTTTCATTTTTTTTTCTCCTATAATTCTTCTTCTTTTCACTCTGTCCATCCCCAGTCATTCCATTCTGTCCCATCCTATAATATCTTACTAAGAGTACTAATAGTACCAGAGGGTTATAAATAAATAAATAAATAAATAAATAAATAAATAAATATGCAGGACCTAATTTCACAGAGAGAGGAGTAAAATACATGTGGATATGTGTCCATGTATATGTTTATTTATTCACAATATCTTACGTGAGTTCTAAGAAGAAAATGACTTGGAGCCAATGGCAGAGCTTCTATGTCATGGGTAGGGGAACAACCTCCCTCGCCAGCGGGTGGAATTTCACCGGCATTCAAATTCGAAACCGCCCACTGACGAAGTCTTTAAAAACCCCAAATAAAAAAGAAAAACAAAAATATGGTTTAAACCTTAATACCAAAACAGTAATTCAATACATACAGCTATAAATTTGGAAAATTATACATTCATTATTTTTCTCAACACAGATGTGTGCCCTTACAGGTTGTTGTAATCATCATCATTATCATCATCATCATCATCATCATCATCATCATCATCATCATCATCATCATCATCATCATCACCATTAGATCAATCTTTATAGAGGCCCATTGACAATGAGCTTCCACTGATCCCTTACAGCTGGTAAAAGATATTGGCTGATGAGAGTGTCATGTTCCAGCATTTCCATTTGTCACTGCAAGTCTTCCTGTCTTTATTTTTCCTTGTGTTGGTTCCCATAATATCACTTGGTGAATTAATTCATCTTCCCTTCTCCAGGTGTTTAGAGTTTAGAGTTTAGAGTTGTAGTTATCCTGGGAACATTACCATATTAGTTGTTGGTTAAGTGTGCTTTCTATAATGTGTTTGTTGCTGGACTGAGCAGCTAGGTGTACACAACTTTTGTTATTTAGGCTCTCTAGTGGAAGATGGAACTGCATGATATCAAAACTAGAATTGGTATGGCTTTGGCGCACTGGTAAAAATAGACATATTCTGGAAAAGTGACATCCCAAAATACACAAAAGTTGAATTCTTTAGGGCAACTGTAGAAAGCATGCTTCTCTTGCAGTGTAATGTTGGACTCCCACTAAGACGCTTGCTAAACACCTAAATAGAGCTATATTATCACTGATTCTAAATTATCGCTTCTTCAAAAGCAATTACTTACTAGATTAATACATTCAAAGTTTGTATTGTTGGTACAAATTAATAAAATTGTATCCAATATCTTTACTTTGAATTTTGTATTCTAACTTTCATTCTGAAAACAGAAAAGCTGAAGAACAATAATATTGATAATAGTAAGTCCTAATCATTATCAATAGCCTAGAGAGAGTTATAACCCTAATATTATTATTGTACAGTAAGACTAATATGTTATAAATATTAAATATCTATATGTTTACCTTTAGGTAATCATGCTATATGATATTCCATATAATTTTATTTTGTCAATATTTATCAAATCTAGACATGCAACTGTAAAATACAATTGATTTATTACTAGCTCTTGGCAAGTTTTGATAAGTAATGTGACAGTTATACAGCCTGTGAAAGGAACCAAGAAGCTCTTGTAATCATTTGTAGAATAGTAATTCTATAGCTTTTCAAAAATTGCTATCATGATAACAACAATTGGTGTAGACACCAAGATAGAGTGAATTATATAGGTGCTATGCAACAGTACTGAGTGTGCTATGGTTATGGATGGTCAGCTGATAGATTGGTTTGAAGTATGCATGGATCAGTTACAAGGTTACCTGCTATCCTCCACGATTTTTAACATATTCCTGGAATTTGTCATTGAAGAACTGAAAAATGTTATGCCTTCTCGAAAGATATTAGATGTGCTGACAACAGAACCCTAATATCCACAATCTTTGACAAATTGAAAATATCCACTAAGCAGTTTGATGAAGCTTGTAAATAGTTAGGGTATGAAAATATATGATGTGAAGTGCAAGATCCTGTCACCTAGCAAGAAAATGATTGCCCTGGATAGTTCTGTTTCTTGGCAGTATGGTACCAAATGGATCTGAAGATGTGAAAAAACGGGTCTCACTAGCATCTATAACATTTGGAGGGCTAAGAAACATTATCTAGAGCATGTGAGATAGCAGCCACTGACTCAAAATTAGGTTGCACAATACTTTTATTTTCTCAATCACAACATATGTCTCGGAAAAATGGACCTTAAAATCTGAAGACACACAGAGACCACAAGTTTTTTAAATGCTGTGTTTACAATCTATATTCGGTATATCATTATGAGACAGATGTAGAAATACACCCATAAGAAAAGCTCTTCACATGACATGCATCATTACTGTGGTAATAAGAAGGAAGAGACATGTAATAAGAAGGCCACCCAATAACTACATAGCGCTGGCATTCTGCCAAGACTTGACAAACCCTAGACCATGTGGTAAACTGCCTAAGTGATGGACCTCCAAGATCCAAGAAGACACTGGGCTACTGCTTGTAATCGTAGAGGGCAGAGCATCCAATCAAAGTGAGTGGCAAAGGTCCAGCTGGCAGGAGAGGGTGAGGGCCTGGAAAGGACTGAGTGACTAAAACTAAGACTATTTCCAAAAATACATGATGTTATACAAACCATTTGTAGGAAGACTAAATATATGTTAAGCATATTAATATGTTATAAGTATTAAATATGTTTTCACACATAAAAAAAACAATGATCTAAACATGCTATCATTTTAACCATTTAAGAACACACAAAAACTGTTATATTCACTTTTTGTTTGCTTGTTGAGGTGTCAAAATTTTGTCATGCAAATTTGTATAGGGCTCAGATGTTATTTTTTTCTTTTCCTTTTTCTACATTTTTTTTTTGTTGAACCTTCAGTCATAAGGGTCTACAGTATTGTTGGTTTAACCTTTTGACATTGGCCCCTGATAGTCACTTTTATGTTCAAGTGTTCTATGCATCTATATATTTGTGTGTTTCATTACTACAATTCCTTTCTTTTTGATGGTGGTCTGTTGTGATGGTATGGAGAAGTTGTTAGCTATGCATACATATAAAGTATATTTGAAATACCTGCTTATAGTACAAGTCTATTGAAATTAGATTCTTGCTAAGTTGATGTATTTACCTGTATGGTAAAAAAAAGGGCCAAATAATAATTTAGAAATATCATAATAGATAAAATGATACATATAGGTATATATCTGTATACACACACACTTGTATATACCCTCCACACACACACATATATGTATATCTATATATATACATATGTATAGACTTAAGCATACAAATGTATATGTGCAAAAAACTGATCTAAGGTGGGTAGAGATTACATGCCCTTCTTAAATATGCACTCTTTATGTATTGGTGTTGCTCCATTTGAACTTACTATAGAGACTGGATTCATACTCTCGCATGCAAGTGAGTTTTGTATTAGAGTAGTTAGAGATACCACCATGTTTATCCCGGTCTTTAGATTAGTTACACTGTATTACTGTGTGTCGTAAGATGCCCTTCCTAACTCCAACCTTCAAAGGGTTGGTGTTAGGAACGGTATCCAGCCATAAGACACTGCCTCAAAAGGTCCCACATAGAAGAGTATCTGTTAAAACTGATTATGATGACTGTGATGATGATGATGATGATGGTGATGATGAGGATGATGATGATGAGAGATAATAATAAAATTGCAAAAGCCTGCATGTGGTACGATAACAATAAGTTTGATCGTGCAATGTTTGTAAATGTAAATGCTACATATACTACAAATATAGTACACTGCATAAATTACCAAGAAGGATCAGGTGCAAACCACCTTGAAACTTACATAGGAAGCACATCTTGGTGTATAGGTGAAAGATTCAGTGAGTATTGGAACAATTATACTGAAAAGAAACATCTATATTTTACCAACATGCACTAGATAAACACGATGGCTCAATCAACAGACTCAGTGTGGATATCATAACTACACATCCCTATGATACTATGCTAAGACAGATAAGTGGATCAGTGTGCATACAAGAGTACAAACCTAGTCTCAAATGTAAGACTGAATGAGATAACACCAATGCACCATACTTAAAAAGTGCATATATTTCCTCCCCACCTCAGATTAATTTTATACACATATGCACTTGTGTGTGTATGTGTATACATATGTATATATACAGATATAATAATAATGGATCTCCGTCTGAATTCTAGACGATGAGTGTTCAGCTGTTTGATCAACTGAACTACCAACTCATTGAATTAGTGTGTAAGTGACTGAGTATTCCACAGACACGTGTACCCTTAATGTAATCAGCAGGCAGAATCAGCATGACACGGTGTGACAAGGCTGGGCCTCTGAATTACAGGTACAATCCATCCGACAGACTTCTACACAGTTTCCGTCTACCCAGATTCACTCACAAGGTTTGAGTTGACCCGAGGCTATGGTAAAGACATTTACCCAAGATGCCACGCAGTGGTATCGAACCCAGGACCTCGTGATTGTGAAGCCACTTCATGTATATATGTATGTATGTATGTATGTATGTATGTATGTTGGTATATACAAGTGTGTGTATACAGATATATACATATATGTGTGTATACAGATATATACATATATGTGTGTATACAGATATATACATATATGTGTGATTATATCTATTACATTATTTCTAAATTATTATTTGGTCCTTCTTTTTTACCATACGATTCAATACATAAACTTAGTAAGAATCCAATTTGAATAGAATTGTACATTAAGCAGATGTTTCAAACATACTTTATAGAAGTAGCAATCAATGTCTGCCTATGTTCAACACGATCCAACATAACAACAGAAAGAAATAGTAGGAATGGTAGCACTGAAAAGCACAAATATATAAACAAGCAGAAGAATTGAACTTAAAAGTGACTAACAATGGCCTATGTCAAAAGGTCAAAAAACCTATACAGTCAACCCATATATTTAAAGGTACAATAATGAAAAAAAGACAGAAAAGAAAACTCAATGTGGCCTATAAAAACTTTCCAGTTACTAATTTTCAACAGTTACACCGGAATTGTATCAGTGACCGGGTTACAGAACTGTGAAGAAAATGTTGATACCTCAACAAATAAATGAAAAGTGAATATAACAGCTTTTGTGTGTTCTTAAATGGCTAATATGGGGGGCTCTTCCAAGATGTAATAACTTCCAATATATAATGCAGGATATGATACAGCGAAAAGCTATTGACAGAAGAATGATGAAATGTTAAGTCAACTCTGAGAGGATTGACCTCAGAATTCTTCCTTTTCTCAACTTTAATGGCAGCAAATGTTATGATTAGACACTTCAAACACTCTTTATCATAGAATGATGTTAAAATAGAGAAAACATTTTGCTGATTTCCAAATAACATATGAGGTGCATTTCAGGCCAGCTCAAAGTAGCATCTTTATCATTATGACAAAACTTGCAACAATCTTCAAGCCATTCAAAATAAAGCTCTACATATCAGAGCAGATTAAAGCCACACAGCACCATATATAGATTACAGAACAAAACTAATTTACTTAGAGTCACAGATATGTGATTAGATGCAAGAATGTTAATTTATCTGCCTCGGCTGTTTTGATTCATGTAACTGTAACAACTACACATCCAACTATTTTAAAACACTTCCACACATGTGCCAACTAGAGAGGCCTCTACATGGTCATTTGATTTGATAGTAATTACAGCCAAATCTTACCCTACTATCTTAAAAAAAGAATGAATACATTGGCTAACATAGTCTTAGATATGCTTCCAGAAATAAAGATGGAATGGTCATGGCTGGAATACCTTTGATCATAGGTCTTCTCATTCAGAGCTCATCTGGGCCTCAACAACAACTGCTATACACAAATAACATGTAGAGTTACATTTTTTTGTGGTGGTAATGGGGCAGGGGATAAATCACTGTCCTGCTAAAATCTTAGTGTATCAAAAGACAAATCAAATTGCGAAAGCCCATCTCCCTTTATCCAGATTGCTGATTATGATTGGAAAACCCATATATGAGGAGGAAAGGAAGTAGAATGGCTTCATTTGGAATCAAAGATGCATATGTGATAAATGGAGTGAATGTCTGATATTTTGTAATCAGAGGTAATTATCAATGGGGAGGGGTTGAATTCTATAAAACTACTCTCTTGAAAATCTGCTACCTATCTTGACAATTTAGTGAATGGGTCAACAAGAGATCCTGCGCCAAGAATTGGCAGAGTCGTTAGAGCATCAGATAGAATGCTTGTAGTATTCATTCCAGCTCATTGTGTTCTGAGTTCAAATCCCACCGAGGTCAATTTTTTCTTTCATTCTTTTGTGGTACATGAATGAATAAATACCAGTCTACGGTGGTGGAGTGGCAAAATTGTTAGAGCATTATGGTATTTGTTCTGGCTTTTTACATTCTGAGCTCAAATCTTGCTGTGGACTACTTGGGTAGTAGTCTTAATCCATCACCTGGTTTAACACTGCCACTTGGCACTTTGCTGCCTTTAGTGGAGTCCACTCTGTTGCAATCCTTTGGGCCAGGTCTCCAGTCTGAGGATGACTTTTTCCTTCCCTTCCCACCAGTTTCAGAGGCCCTGAAAAAGGGTGATGGGCTCTGCCCTCCCTCCTGACTAACCAATAAAAAAATGGGAGCCTGCATATGGTCATTTGACTAGCTGGAAATAGCAGCCAAATTCCCTCAAATCAGGGAGAACACAAGGAAAGGCACATTGGATAATGTAGTCCTGGTTATCATTAAAAAGACAAGATTTCCATGATTGGAATGACTTTGATTATATGTCTGTTCTATCAGGGTTGACCTGGGGCTAAACGACAACAGTTTGGTGAATGGAAGCACAAGGAATAAAGACACCTATTCAGAAATATAAAGAAATGTCTGCAGTAGCTTTGAAATCATCAAAACTCACAGCAAATATTTAACCCTTTTGATACCAAACCACCTGAAACCGCCCCTGGTTCTATGATAAAAAGTATTTTTTTTTAAAGTGTTCATATTTAAATTTAAACATTCCATTATAATTTTATGTAAGAAAGTTTTGTTAAGTTATGTTCCAAACGCCAACTTAATAATAAGAAAGGTAGTTATTTTACTTAATCCCTCCAAATTCTTGATTATTTTCAAAATTTATTTAAAATCATAGGTAGTGTATTTCATTAGAAATATGTTAACGAAAGGGTTAAATATCAGTCTAGATAAAAACAAAGTCAATACAATTACTCATAAAATAACCAAATTCTACATGACATAGGGTCTGTCAATGGTTCCAGAGCAGACTAAAAGCTCAACATATCACAGATGTTTGATTTACGATTTACCTTGAAACATTTGCCTCAAAATCTTCAATTGGTTACCAGTGAAGGAAATGTTTTGCTTTGGTATAACTCACTGTAACTCTCTCAACAACAACAACAACAACAACAATCTTTACATGATCAAAATAAACAGATAAAAATAGATTTTGATGAATTTGAAAAAAAAAAAAATGTTCCAGATTGCTCTCTCTTGGAAAGGTTAAGGAAACCAAAAACAATTATTGATTATAATCGATCAATATCAATCAGGTTTGATCACAATTATGATATCAGCACCGTTGGCGATGTTGACTGTTCTGAGAGTGTTCTGACAAACAGTATTGAATCTGGTCTACAGCTGAAATTCTGTCAAGCGGTTATTACTTACAACTGTATAAAATGATCATCATCACCACCATTACTATCACCATCATCATCGGGATCATCATCATCATCATCATCATCATCATCACCATTTTTGATGTTGTTGTTGTCAATATCGTCAGCATCAACATTAGTTTTTAATCATTACCAACAAAACTATTGACTTAATCATCATCATTATCATCATCATAGTCATCATCATCATAGTCATCATCATCATAGTCATCATCATCATCGTCATCGTCATCATCACCATCATCATCACCATCATCACCATCATCATCACCATTATCACCATCATCATCATCATCATCATCATCATCATCATCACCATCATCATCACCATCATCATCATCGTCATCATCATCATCATCATCATCATCATCATCATCATCATCATCTTTGTCATCATTATAATCATCGTCATCATCATCGTCATCATTGTCATCAACATCAACATCATCAACATCAACATCATTATCATTACCATCACCATCACCATCATCATCATCACCATCATCATCATCATCATCATCATTGTCGTCGTCATCGATGCTCCTTGTTAATTTTGCTTGTGAATGACAGTTTATTGTAAAATATATAATTTTTTTTTTTATAGAAAAAGGTAGAAAAAATATTACAACTAAATTTGCTATTGACATATTTAAATTTGATGGCCAATACCAGTGAGAAAATTTAATTTACAACGAAAATGACGAGTATTTTCATTTTCATTTTTCTTTTCTTTGTTTCTTTCCTTCAATTTCTTTCATAGTTTTTTTTATTATTTTTTCTATTATATTTTTTTTTATTTTATTTTTAATATTACCACATGTGAAGGTTATTTTTATAATGATTGCAACGAGAATTTGTAAATAAAGAAAAAGAACCAAAAATGATTTATTCTTTTATCTTTATTTTTTATTTCCTGCTTCTTTTATATACATATATATATATATCATCATCATCATCATCATCATCATACGTCCGTTTTCCATGCTGGCATGGGTTGGACGGGTGATTTCGGCCCGCATCGA
>JAOPJM010218640.1:0-12664 GCA_027124095.1 Muusoctopus leioderma | reverse complement strand
ATGTACGGATGTGTGAATGCCGGAGTGCCAGCATGTGTGCGTGTGGAGTATATGCCTGTGCGCCAGTATACGTGTGTGTATGTGTCTGAGTGTACGTGTGTGTGTGTGCCTGTATGTCTGGAAATCTGTGTGCGACCCCCCAAAATGTGTCTATGTTTTTTAGGATTTTGGCAGCTCTGTTTTGGTCTTTACCGCAAGCTGCATGTGTCCCCGCTCCCCCTCTTTTCCTTTTTTATCTTACGGTTTAATATTTTCTGGCACTTCCCTCTCCCGCCCCTCCCCTCCTTGTGTTTCTCCTTCTCCTTCTCTCATTTCTTTATCTGCCTTGATCTTTCCTTTCCTTTTCTTTCCCCCCTTCTCTCTGTACAATTCCCAGTTTGTAGGTGGTGCAAGCCAATAGCATTCTTCCTTCTTCAGAGACTTTGGGATCTTCTCCTATGTCCATAATTATTCAGAATTATTCATTACCTATCCGAGGAACCGACCACACGTCGGGAAGCACAGGCGTAATATGATACTGTATCGGACTAAATAAATACTATTATAATCTACTATGGTATTGAGTACTTTTCTCCAGTTTGTTGCTCTTAACGGTTACGTATATATATATATATATACATAACCTTTCTTGAAATATCGGAGTATGTGATAGTGTATGTATATTTATTTGCATGTGTGTACTGTGTGTAGCATGTGATAATAGTATGCAGTCTCCGATCTGTTCATCCAATACACACGAAAAGTGCAAATCATTTACATCATCTTATAATACGTGAAGTGAACTTAATTAATCTCAATTATCGTGTGTGCAATGGAATGATTAATATTATTCTTGCAGCATAGACACGTCTCATAAAATGACTCTCGCATATCTACATTTATATGTCTCTCTTTGTTACTGTATGTAAGTGTATACATACTGAAACACACATAGACATGTATAAAGAAATAAATACATACACCCAAACTCTATATTTGTTTTTGTGTGTGTGTGTGTGTGCGTGCATCTGTGTGTCTGTGTGTGTGTGTGCGTGCGTGTGTATGTTTAGGTGGGTGTGTATTTGTGAATAAATGAAATTCCTTGGAGAGATATTACGAAATTAATAAAAACGCGCCGAAAGACGACGACCGTAAACATTCTATCTAAATTAACATATAACAAATTTAGAAATTCTGCAACATGTTAATAACTGCTTAGGCCAGTGAGCCGAACTGTATGTGTTCTACATAAGCTCTTACGCATAAACCCATATTGTTTTTATGTTTACATTTGTAAGATTGTTTTCGTTCATTATTATTTAGAAAATAAGCAGTTTTTGGGCGTAAATATTTTTTTAGAAATAAATGTGTGAAGTTTATCTCTGTTTTCCGAGCGATTTTATTAGAAAATTTGTTATACTAGATAAATATTGATTAAGCAAATCTAAAATGTAACATATTCCGCGAGAATAGGGTTGAATTGGCAGAGTCGTTAGAGCGTCGGATAGCATGCTTTGCCATACTTTTTATGGCTGTGTACGCTTTGATTTCAAATCCCGCCACAGTCAGCATAGCCTTCCATCGTTTTATGGTAGATAAATAAATACCAGTCCAGGGCGGTGGATTGGAAATATTTTTTAGAACATTGGTCTGGACGAATTGTGGTATCTGTTCCGGCTCCCTCCATGGTGAGTTCAAATTCCACCTCCTATCACCGGTCTTCTCATAACCGGCTATCGGTGATATGCCCACGACGCACGGAGAGACCCGTCGATTGAAACAACATTTCGATCGCATCAATAACATGAGCTGACCCTCAAAGGTGGAATAAACGCTAGGGAAGAACAACAAAATAGGAGAAAAAAAACCAGATTCGTCAAGTTGTATAACATTTATATATTAACATACGCGTTGTTGCCATTACTTATATATTTAATTCGCTGTCTCACTGCTGATTACAATATTGACAGCAAGGGCGGTAGATATCAACATCACTCGAGCGTCGGACATGAACGATATTTACTTTCAGAACTGAAATCGCGCCTGAGTTGGCTTTGTGTTTCACACCCGTGGGCTCGATAAATTACTTACTATTAAATTACTGAGGTTTAGAAAATTGAAGTCATTAACATCAGATGATCCAATACGCATTGATCGATCTTCAAGTAACATACCACACAACCAAATGACACACACTGTAATGAAAACTCACGCCTTCTTTATCTTATCTACTCATCAATTGAGACTCCTTCTGTAATGATATGATTCGTGGCTATAGCTTACATCAAGTAAATAGGTACTTGTAAAGCAAACTGATTTTTTCTTGGTATCTTTCCAGATTATTCTGACAGGTCGTGCTGGCAAAAAGCCATAATCACCAGTATTACGATATGAATGGCCTGATGAAAGTTTTCTTTAAAAAAACAAAAATGTCCTCGGGGGAGAATAGCGAAAATCTCATATTTATAACACCCACGCATTCGAACTGGATGTATGGCAATTATATTAGTTGAAGTGGCTAGAATGTTATAAGATTTGACATCGGCATTTTACAGTAAACATCAATAAAAGTGTATGTGATGATATAATGCATTGTACACAATGACATAGAATCGAAATACGTTCGGAGGCCTGTTACAATGTTTCGATTTTTGGTTGGGTCCAGTTCCTCTTGACTACCCTTGCCTGGAATCTGAATAATTTTAGGTACATAATAATGAGATAATTACAGAATTTCAACATATATAATTGCATGTCCGTACGATATATTTAATAATATTTTTGATGATATAGATTATTTAAAGCATATCTGAAGTTTCTTATGCTATGACCTTCAATACCTGCATATATGCTGTAGACCTTAGCGAAATGAAACATTCATGATTTTTTCAGCCAGAAGCAAGTTTACATATATGTTGAAATATTTATTACAATTTATATGAAAGTGAATTATTTTCTTCAGCAATACATTTAATTGTAGCAGTTGAACCGTTTGATAACAAACAAAAGCAATTACCTCTTCTAATGTCGATTAAATGTATTACCAGAGAAGACACTGGTTATAGTTTAGGTAATGGAGAACTACATACATTAGTTTATATCATTCGGAATTACCACTGCATCACTAAGCTGATTTTGAATAGCAGTACGAGTTTTATTTAAATAAGACATAATATCAGTAATATGCAAGCAATATAGTTGATTAAATCGTTATAACTTTCTGCAGTTACGAGATTATGCAAAACCAAGTGGGAAAATATGGACAGTAGCAGAGGTATTGGACAAAAGGTGACATCCTTTTGTTGTGTCGATACGTTAAAGCAATCGTAATTGTATACATAGGTATGTCTCATTCAGAGGTTATTTAATCTGTCTCGAGCAATTGAAATGTTTCAGTGTTTTAAAGAAAGAAGTAAAAGTAACTATAGTTTCATACATGAGCATGTGAGATTGCAGATTGTTTAGGCTATGGCTTGGGAACCTTCTTAGCACCAGTGTCTAACTGCAAGTGTATAAGCAACGGAGTGAGCTTACATTTGGTTAGAAAAATCGTTAATTTTTACAAATTCATAGGGCTGGATATTATATTAAATTACTGTTTCGGTTTGAAAACAAAACCATATTCTTTTCATTTGGGTTTTTTAGAGACACTGTGAGGCGTTGACGGACCGATTTCCAATTTGAATAGGGGTAAAATCTCTAATTCGGACGAGTTTCTCCACTTCTGGTTTAGACGTCAGGGTATTAAAAATAGATTTAAAAGTATGGCCGTATTATTATATCACCAGTTTTCTAGTATCATCGTAAAACGCATGTATACAGAAATATAAAAATAATTTGATTGTGTTCCTGTCTATACTCGATGGTTATGAAACTACAAGTACGACAACTTAGTAGAACTTCGTGTCAGTCTAAACTGCTCTTAGATTTATTAATAATATATGTGCTGTGTTCAGATTATGTTGGAGTCAATATTGATTTTCATTCCCCCATGGTGTTTAAAATAACTACAGGTCATTTATTGACTTCAATTCATTAAAATATGCGAACATTGCTTACAAGATGCTGACGATTCAAAATAAAAGACATACACATTTTTGAAAATTATCTGGAGATACAGATGAAGGTATTATCAGCGGCCGTTCGTTGATGTACCACGAAATGCTTTGACACGTTATACTATAAAATACTATTACACAATGAAATAAAAGTGAATATAAATGTATATGCGTGTATTAAATGTCTATCATGACTATCCCGTGATAGAATTGTTTCAGTTTACTGATACGATCGCAGATGAAATCTCTTGTCAAATAAAGCCAATGAAGGAGACTCTACGAGGCCCCTCTCACACACATATGCTCTAATCTGTTTGTAAAAAGAAAGGATATTGGAAAATATATTATCTTGTAGACTGTCTGAAAAGAGTGGATACTGGTGGTTAGAATGGCTTTAATCAAAGTTCTACTTGAATGACTTTGATCAAATGTATGCTCGAATAGAACTGACCTAGAGCTAAGGAATATTAACATCTCCCAAATGCATGTAAAATTTAAATGAAAAGCATCAAAATTACAATTAAATAAATATACTAAAACTAAAATTAGATTAAAGATTAAATGGACCCATGCAGTAGGATGTGAATCTGATCTGTGGCAACGTTTCTTATAGTCTGCTTTTCTACTTCTTAATTTAGGCAATCAGGTCCTTCGGCAACACAACGTTAATGATTAAAACATTTTATTTTCATTATTCTTCTCACGTGAATAAGCATACGAGTTACTGGATTGTGAGAACTTTATTATATTCAGATACAAGATACATAATGCATAATTTAATTTTAATGTTATGAATTTTATGAAGAGAGTTTTACTAATGAATAACAGAAAAATCAATGTTTACAAGGGACACTTTGCCCTTAGCTCCATTTATCTTATCAATGTGAGTCCATTTATTAAAAGTTAGTTCTTTCACTCAAATGATTGGCTTTTACTCGTATTATTTGGTGTACTGTGTTGAATATTGTTCCTCACGCAATATCTATATGCTATAGAGCAGGCGTGAGGAATCCTTGCAGCAGGTGAAATATCGCCCGTATTGAAATTTAAAACAGCTACTGACGTATTCTTTAAAATTGCATATGAAAAAAAAACGCTTTGGGGTTTAAGAGCATAAGCGTAATTTAGTAGAATTTGCATAACTATGAATCTGTAAATTTAAAGATTCCATATGTTTCAAGCAAAGATTCACTTTTATAACCTCTTATGATCTTACAATTATACCCTCATATTAAAAGATTCGTCATCCCAACTATACAGCAACATTATTTTCATGAATACATATTCATCTCTTCTCCTTAACGCTACGAAAATCAGGGAAACGCTCTGACTAATGTATCATTTTGGTTTCTCTCTAAAAGCTTTACATTTTATAATGATTTTGTAGAGATCGGGCATTGTGCCGAAAAAATATATTTTTAGGTAATTAGATAGGTCCATTTCCATTTTCATTCCAGCCCCACCGACCAGGTTGAGTTTGTGTTTTATTTGGTCTATAAATGATGTACCAGTCAATGGTGTGGAAGTAATTGTTCCCAAATACATATATGCCATTGCACTATACTTTGAAATAATAATGTTATTAAAAAGATACTAAGGTTTTTTTAGTTTTTTTTATTGATGTTAACTTTTTCTGCATATCTTTCTAACTTTTTTCTACATGGATACTAGTTTTTATTCACACACGCACAGAGAGACACACACACACACACCACCACACACAAACACAAGCAGATTTTAGAGAGACAGGTGGAATAAAATATATGGGTGATTTATGATCAACATAACTCGTAATATTTTGAATTAGATAGTTACACAGTTCCCAACGTAAACAAACATTTAGAAATTCTGTTATGTCAATGCTTACGTTTACATTGGCTATTCACAAAGTCTTTTGTTTTTTGAGTTTTTAAATATAACATATTTTATCATTTATTATTCATATTTGTCTGTTGAATATTATGTTATTTTTGAGATAACGTTATATGTGTTATCAGTATGTTGTTGATGCCTGTTTCATTGTAGCCTACATATTTTCCATTTGAATAAGACGTTTAATGATTTCAGATATTTAATTATCATTTTTATAGTATACATAAATGTGGAAATTCCTGAGATGATGTAAAGTAGTACTGAAGAGCAGTCTTAGGAGAGAACTCTTTGTTATATACATGCCACCTCTTCTACCTTGAAAGTTGTTATATATTATATTTATCTTTACGTCAATATGTAAACGATGTGAACTATGGATCGAAATTGGAGATATAATTCATCTACAATATCAATCTGCTACGGTACAGCTTCACAAATCTTAATACGCTGTGCTACACTTATACCTTCATAGCAGAGAAAAGTGCATATGTTTGGACACAAAGTACATAAGCTGCCCCACTAAGCTCGCAATTCTAAATACATATGTCAATATTATATATCATGCCCATTAGTGACTCTGACATCAATATTATCCCACACGCCACACAATAGTTGCTGATTTGCGAAGACGCCACCAGGGTTTTAAAAAATGGTAACACATTGTTTGATGTCCCCATAGGAGCTTTTAACGGAACCGAGCAATATAAGATTATAGATGCATACATTTTAGATTATATGCACAAGGAATGTCCTTACTTTAGTCGAGTGTATATACAGGGACGACGGATTGATTTTGACCCGCAGCATGAGCAGACATGAATTGGATACATTTAGAAAAGAGTTGATTGTGTTCTTCCACCGCATGGATTTGAAAATTACAATGGAAACTAACCTTAATGTAGTTAATGTTTTACATGTTACCGTAAACGAAGTGAACTATAGTTTTAAACCTTATCGTAATCCTAATGAAAAGTTATTCTTCATTAATAAGCTTTCCAACCACCCACCTAGCATGTTAAAGAATCTGATCCCCATCATAACTAAACACATTTATTCTCTTTTAAAGGATGAAGTCCCCTTTAATTCAGATTCATCCTATTATAATGAGGCCCTTAACAACAGTTCACACATTTTGATAGCGGTCCTAGGAACAACAATATAGTTAGAATAGAAAGGTTTTATGACTTAATGCAACATATAGCGTTAGTGTAAAACTAATATAAGCAGAGAGATTTTAAATCTAGTATCCCGATATTTTCCTGAAGACCACATATACCATAAGGTCTTCAAGAAGAGCAACACTTTTTGTAAAAGTCAGCTAAACGTAAAAAAGCTTTCGGAACAGAACAGTAAGCAACTAGCCCCTAATTGCAATTGCATAGATCTTGGTAACAGCCCCCTCGAAAGTAAATATTTAAACAAATGAATGGTGTACAGAGCTGAAGAGCAAATCGATAACAGCTGTATATATAAGATATAGACAGCTTTAACTGGAAATAATTTCAAGACAAGATTTACTCGCGTAAAAATTATTTTAAATCCCCAGAAGAAAGGTCCGCAACAAGCTTATCCAAATATATATGGTTTTTGAAGGACTCGGGATCACACTCTTTCAAAATATAATGGTCTATTTTGGAAAACGCTCTCATAAATACGGGTCTTATCGGACGTTTTTCAAATGCACCTTAAGCCTAAACGGCATGTATTAATTATATCTTGAACCTTAAATCGGAGCTGTTAAACCATTGCAAACACGCATCGACATTCTTACGTTCAGGCAGGCTACCGCTAGACGGACGTGGTATTCACCATATATATATATGTACATATACAAATATACATATATAAATATATATATAAATATACATACACACACACATATATATATACACATGTATATATGTATACATATCTATATATATATATATGGCTAGTGGGAGATTTTCGCAAAATTCTTTTCTTTCAGCAAGACTTTTGTAGTCGGCTAAATGAAATTGATACGTGTTGACCTGGATTCATCTGACCACTTGGAAGGGGCTGGGAAGCTAATCTTCCCTGTTTATACTACTAACAAATTTTAGCTTAAATAACCCATGTGTGAGAAGTTCTTCTAAATAGGCCAGGCTTTTAATTTTTACTGCACCGAAGAAAGCTGTGTTTTGGAGTCAGGAAAATTGATTAAATTTTCCTAGAGCCGAATGCGGTCTGATACGCACGTATGTGAATAAATTAATTAATGCTTCATTGAATTGTTAATTCTATATATATATATATATATATATATATATATATATTTAATACTTTATCTGTTATTTATATATGTCTCTTCATGATGTTAGCAACATTTAGTCAAACTTGTAAATCATGCAACGTTTCCTTATTGTTTACATTTTCGTTTCAATATGGCAGCTTTGAAGCGTGGCATTCAAATGAAAACCCTCTATGTAGTTAAACAGTGGGACAAAAGAAAATTCCAGAAATAAATAGAATGCAAATTTGAAATCGTGTTATCTATAAACATAAGGATTTTAAAGTATTTTGAGTTATTCTTAAAGCTGTAACCTTTTCTACTAATAGATGTGCCTGAGACGTATACACTGGCTTTTAAACTTGAAAATAAAGCAGTTTGGTCAACTATAGATTAGTTCCATGAGGCATGGAATTGCATTTGATAGTGCAGTGAAAGCATGCAATAATGATAAGACTACTGAAAAGTAAGAAGAAGAAGTAGAAGAAGAAGAAGAAGAAGAAGAAGGAGGAGAAGAAGAAGATGAAGTAGAAGAAGAAGAAGAAGAAGCAGAAGAAGGAGGGGGTGAGAAGGAGAGGAAGAAGGAGAATAAGATGAAGAAGAAGGAGAAGAATGAGAAGAAGAAGAAAAAGGAGAAGAAGAATGAGAAGGAGAAGAAGGAGGAGAAGAAGAAGAATGAGGAGAAGAAGGAGGAGGAGGAGAAGAAGAAGGAGGAGAAGAAGAAGAAGGAGGAGAAGAAGAAGAAGGAGGAGAAGAAGAAGAATGAGGGGAAGAAGAAGGAGAAGAAGAAGAAAGAGGAGAAGAAGAAGGAGAAGAATAAGAAGAAGGACAAGAAGAAGAAGAAGAAGAAAAAGAAGGAGGAGAAGAAGAAGAAGAAGAAGAAGAAGAAGAAGAAGAAGAAGAAGAATCGGAATGATGAAAATGTTTAAAAAGATGAAAATTTGATATTCTATAGGAGAGAAAATATCCATCTTTATATTCGTGCACTCGATTATGGAAGGTTACATCTTTCCCACTTCTAGAAAAGTGTAGAAGGAAGAAATCGCAACTGCACGATATAACTGTCGCCATATTTCATGTGGAATAGTTGGAAATCCCAAAATAAACAGTCTCTTTGACGCCTTCGTTATGTAATTAGCTGTCGCTAGCAAAAGGTTTATCAGCTAATCTTTCAGAATGTGAGTTTTAATAGTGGGACTATATTTAATCTATGTAGTATTCGGTCAGAAATTGCTTTCCTGGTGGTGCCAATGAGTGAATTAGTTTTAATAGAAATATCATGTCCGTCTTCCAATTACATTTACAGAACAAACGAATTCTCATTCTTGATTGGTAGAATATAGAGGGAAATAATCAATTCAAATCCAAATGTCGATTCTCATCTTTACATGTAAATAAATTAATAAAAGAAATATGTGGTTAATTTGTAATATTTGATTCGTTTATAGTCATACGCATGAAAATCTGAACAAAAATGTACACATCCAGAAATGACTACATATTCATTTATGTAACTATAATTATTTCTAACATAGGGACAAGGCCAACGACCCCAGTACTTTATTTTATCGACCCCGGAAGGATGAAAGGCAAAGTTGACTTCGGCGGGATTTGAACTTAGAGCGCAGTGAGCCAGAACGAATAACATAAGGTATTCTGTTCGACACGCTAACGACTCTGCCAATTCACCGCCTTATATGTAACTATAGTTGGTTATAGTTAGTTTAACCTTAGTTCTACAAGCTTCATTTGAAACATCGGTAACATTTTAAAACATCGGTAACATTTTGAAACATCGGTAACATTTTAAGTATACATTAAGTATACTAGTGCCAACATTACTACTAAGTTTTCATGCTGTAGGTGTCCCTAAGTATTTTTGCCCCGGTCATTATTTTAAGTTATTATGCCACTCGGTATTCGTTCATGAAAACTCTATATCTCTCTAGTCCAGGGGGTCGGGAACCTGCGGTTCTTTAGCCTATCTCGAGCGGCTCCTATGCACTCTGAAAGTTTTATTTTATTTTTATTTATTTTATTTATTATTTCTTACTCGCATTGAGTAAGAAAAAAGTTTGCTAAATTCATGTTTTCTTGTATGTATTTTTGTTTATAATAAATCATTGCAGCTCCAATAGTTTCAGTTATTATTATTTTTTTTAGCTAAAATGTCTCTTCAGATTGAACAGGTTCCCGTCCTCTGCTCTAGTCATTCTAAGATCATGCAGAACATTTTGGTGCTGTCCCCACTTACTGCCATTATTGTCCAAAATTAGTCATTTATATAATAATCGTTCTGGTCACTAAGAGTGTAATTTTAATTCATTAAAATTTCTTAGCTTGCTACATCAGGAATGCTAGTACCCTTTTTACTATAAATGTATACTACTGGCTGCAAGTATGAATATTTCATATTTATGTGGTGACGGTCGTAGAACTAGGCATGTGTTCTTTTCAATCCACGATCTTGAAACTGTTTCATTCCCCGACTAGATTTATCTTACTTCATTTGATGTCGTTGGTTAGGCATGAAGAACACAGCGGATGTCCCCTCACCTAAACATCACAATCGATTTCCCCTCCTCCAAAAATGTCGCAATCGATTTCTCCTACCCCTAAAGACACTATGTTTAGTGAGAAATAAACCGATATTTCTCATAATGGAAGATGATTAAAGTAAATATAACTATCAAATGCGTGTGAACGTCAAGATCTTTGCATAGAAAACACGACAAATAATCTAACATTATACTTATTCAATAAATTGTTTAAATGTGTTCTTGTTTAGAAACATATATATTTTTTATACTGCCCGTTGTATACGATTTTCTATAGAAAAGAAAGGGTAATTTTGTTCAACGTTTTTACGTTTCAATTCCTGCTTTAGATTTTTTTTAGAGCTTCGGAAAGGATTCCTTTTAATGAATCATGATTCCATTGCTATTCATTGCTATAATTGCTCAGGGATATTTGGGCACGTATCGATTGTGAGTGGTTTCAGCAAAATTGGGTAGTTATAATTAAATTACTATAAATACTATAGCATAATTAGGTTGCAGGTGATTGGTGCATACTTTTTAAATTCGTTAGCATGTTAAGGAAACGCAAATATGTTCGAATCTTTCTCTGTAATGATGATAACATTGAAATAGTAGCCGAGGTATAAGCATTTCTATCAATGACCAGGCTATAGAAAGATTTGAGCTAGCATTGCAAGTAAAAGAAACACTCATTAGTTATATAGCGCTCTCGGTTCTAACAGCGGAGAATTGTACCTATTGCATAATAATTATTTAGAATCCTAAACTCTCAGCTTTAAAACTGAGTAAAGGAATGATAAATAGAGGGTAGCAATGGAGATGAGGTACATTGGTCAGGCAGTGGAAATTCTATCAACTTCTCCAGTTGGACTCCTAGTAATTTATGATTATTAGAGGAATGTTATAGTAATGATATCATGCAGATGCATCGAGTCTAAAGAGGAGGTAAATGTAGTTGTGGTGTTTATATTTTTCTGCCTGAACATTAACAATGTTATATAAAGTGGATCTAATTAGTAATCATGAAAACGATTTATCAAGCAAAATAAAAATTAAAAAGAAAGCTTTTGTAAGGGAATCAATTTATTTTTTAATGGCTTAGTCAGAGGAAAAAGAGCAGAGCCTTTGACCAGTGTCAGGGCCACCATGGAGAAAGGGAGGAAGTTATCTTCAGAGTGTACACGACTAAAAGGCACCCAAGGGACAAGTACTGGTGTTACACTTGGCAATGGATTAAGTCTAGATCCAGATGATGCTACTGATGAGAGTTAGGGGCAAAGTTGACTACTGCATGGTTGGAAACCAGAATGTGACGTTGAGCAATGATTTAAATACTGTTAGTCAGCTAATCCCGCGATCTTCAGTTCGAGATAGATAGAAAACTTCACCGGGGGGCAAATGTAATGTTGGGACGTATATGGCTATCGCAAGGTCAATAGAAGTGTATACGGGATTATGTGCCTTCCAGAAAAAATGGAAATACAACAGATATAGTTGATTAAATCGCCCCAGTACATTGCTGGTACTTATTTTATCGACTCCAGGGGGAAGAAAGGCCAATGTCAACGTCATCAAAATTGAAAATCCGAATGTAAAGAGACATAAATAAATAAATACTGTAATGTACCGCCCCTTACAGCATCACAGGTAATAATATCGATTTCTTATATTGTTACAAGTCGACAGATCTATAGATGAGAGATATAGGAAAATGACATTGCGTTGCAGTATATTACTGGTATTTTCTTGTCGTCTCCGTAAGGCAAAGTGTGATACCGTTTGGATTTGAACTCGGAATTTGGCGACGTATCTAATTACCGACAGAAATGTAGTCTAGCAATCTACTGTTTATTGATACTTCACCGGTTTCAATACAAATTTGAACAAAACATTGTTTTCCAAATATTATAGGTATTCGTTACATATGAATTTTTAAGCTAATAACTACTAACATTAGAATTATTTCC
>JAOPJM010218338.1:0-12667 GCA_027124095.1 Muusoctopus leioderma | reverse complement strand
TCGATCTGATCGACCTCCAAGGCGGTGCCCCAGCATGGCCGCAGTCAAATGACTGAAACAAGTAAAAGAGTAAATCGGGTAAAGTACCCCTGAAGGACAAGAAAAGGACAGACTGTATTACAACAGAAACGTGGTTCGATTCCTGTACGCGGTCTATCCTTTCCTGTCCTCCAGGGGTACTTTACCTGATTTGTATAACTACCGTTGTAGTTTACCAGCATTGTTAGTAACTTTCTTTTATTCTTTAATATTTCTCAATGCTTTAGCAACGTTCCATTGTTTACATACATACATATATATATATATATATAATCATTTTTTCATGCTGGTTTGGGCTGGACAAGATTTTTTAGAGCAGCATTCTACAGCTGGATGCCCTTCCTGTTGCTAACCTTTACTTATTTTCTAAGTAAGGTAGTTTTATTCCAGTGATCTTCACCTGTTGAACTGCCAAATCACGGGACCTACTGTTTACATGGGATGTAAACAATGCGCACCAGTAACCCAAGCAATGTCAATAATGCATGCACATACATATACATCATCATCGTTTTACGTCCTGGCATGGGTTGGACGGGTGATTTCGGCCCGCGTCGATTCCTCATTGGAGTCACCGCTCTCCTAGATGGGTCAGCGGCCCACGTCTATCGCGTATGTTATGCATATATATATATATATGGAACGGGCTTCCATTCAGTTTCCATCTACCAATTTCACTCACAATTTATTGGTCAGCCCAAGGCTATAGTAGAAGACATTTGCCCAAGGTGCCATGCATTAGGATAGATCATGGAGCCCAAGTAGTTAGTAGTTACAAAATGAACTTCTTAACCACACAGCCATACCTGCACCATATATATACAGCATGGAAAGCGGACGTAAAACGATGATGATGATGATGTATCTGGGCAGATTTCAGTCTTATTATTTATACTCATTATTCCCTTACAAAGCATTTTCCCCTTCTGCCAATGAACAGTTAGCCATATTGGTTTCAATGGGATGAAACTTCCATTATCCAAGAGCAAAATAGTGAATTGTCTTTCTGTTGATGTGTTGATGCATTCAAGATGAGTACCGCATAGCCGACAAATTGGCTGAATTGTTAGAGCTCCAAATAGATTGCCTTAAAGTATTCGTTCTGTCTCACTGTGATCTGAGTGTTCAAATCCCAGTCGAGGTCAACTTTGCTTTCATCCATTCATGGGTAGATAAAGTACCAGTCTAGGGTGGTGGTGGACTGGCGGGATCGTCGGAGTGTCTGAGAGGATGCCTTGTGGTATCTGTTCCGGCTCTGTACATTCTGAGTTAGAAATCCCGCCGTGGCCTACTTGGGTGGTAGACTTAATCCATCGCTGGCCTTCGGGTGGCTTTAGCGGAGCCGAATCTGTTACCAGCATTTGGGCCAGGTCTCTGGTCTGAGGATACTTTCCCGTTGCAAGCATTCGGGTCAGGCCTCCGGTCTGGGGGGTAACTCCCCCCCCTCCCACCAGTCTCAGAGGCCCTAAAAAGGGGATGATGGGCACTGCCCCTTTCTCCTCTGACTAACCAATTAAGAAAAGAAGACGAAACAAAGCATCTGACATTTTACTGTCTCCATCGCTTACAGTAATGAGTTGTACATTTTCATGTTGGCTAAGTGGCCTGGGTTAAATAAATGTCATTACTTGGGACACAAGGTGACACTGCTAATGTGGACATGAACTATCAACTCTTTGGCTGGTAAGCTGGCACTCTACCAACTTACCAATCCGATACGCTATATACATTATACATATACAAAATTGTTATGCTTACAAAGACTTGGCGGTGTCCCAGCATGGTTAACTAAAACCCAGTGCGTACAATAATACTAGAGTGCAATAATACTTAGATCTGTTCCAGATTCGTTTGCTGGTGTTACCAGGTTCGAATTTTTGTCTGCACCTCTGGAGTTTACCCAATTATGAATAGATAAAATTGCAACAGGAGTGAAGACAGTTTGTTGTCCTTGATTCCCAGTTTTTAGGTTCTTATCTACTAGCTTTGTTAGATGGGCAGGGTTATATGCTAGGCTGACTACAGTGGCTTAATCCTTTAGATATCAACCCACCTGAAACCACCCCCTGGTTCTATGATAAATAAACCATTTGTTTAAAAGTGTTCATATTTAAATTTAAACCTTCCATTATAATTTTATGTAAGAACTTTTTGGGAAGTTATGTTCCAAACACTAACTTAATAATGAGAAAGTTAGTTATTTTACTAAGTCCCTCCAAATTCTTGATTATTTTCAAAATTAATTGAAAACTATAGACAGTGTATTTCATTAGAAATATGGTAACAAAAGGGTTAATGGAAGGCCATTATCAAAAACTATAATACAATAGAAGAGTCAAAGCATTAGTTCCGGACTTCTTTCCCTCACTAATCCACTAACACAGTTCTCAGCAAGACAGAGCACATGAAAGTCAAAAGCAGAATCTTACTGTTGATAAAGCCACATCAGAAAAGTGTCTTTCTTCTTCTTTAAAGGCAATAATTGTAGCAGTTCTTCTTTTGGATTCTCTGCAAGAAAGAAATTTACATATAAATACATAAAAATTGCTTATAGTCAGAAAACAATACGTGATTAAAAAATACATTTTGACAATGTTGTGAATTTACAGAAAAATATTATATATAATAAAATAGGTTTGTTTATAAGTCATATATAAAGTAAAAAGTGGTCTTACAGATTTAATACTATTTCCATGGGTATTCCTGGCTGTGGAAAGAAACAGAATAGAGAAAATAGGGTTATGAACTGAAATAACAAATACATGTATGAGACTGATCAACAAACAGACACAGAAAGAAAGATGTAGACAACAAGAGAGAGAGGGAGGGAGGGAGAGAGAGGGGGGGGGAAGATTGAAGGAGAAAAGAGAAAAAGAAATATTATCACAAACAGAAAAGAGTAACATAAATAATAATTTTTTTTTTATTGCTTAGTCTGGAGGGAAGGCAGCGCCCATCACCCCTTTTTTCCAGGGTCTCCAAGACTGGAATGCAGATGATCCAAGGAGATTAGAGGTGAATGAGTTAAGTTCGGGTTTGATTCTTGGATGTGAAACATTAAATTTGTGAGCAGACACTAGCAGCAGGTGTACACAAGTGAGGTGGTTATATTGGTTTTGATATATAATGTTGAGTAGACAATACAGAATGAATAGAAGAGTTTTTTTTTTATCTGTTAGTCAGGAGAGAAAGCAGGGCTTATCACCCTTTTTCAGGGTCTCCGAGACTGGTTGGGAGGGAGGGAGGGAGGAAGCTATCCTCAGACCGGAGACCTGACCCAAATGCTTGCAACAGAGTGGACTCTGCTAAAGACACCCAAGGGTAGCCAGGTGGTGGTGTTATACTGGGTGACGCATTAAGTCTACCACCCAAGTAGGCCACGGTGGGATTCAAACTCAGAATGCAAAGAGTCGGAACAACAAATACCACAAGGTATTTCATCCGACGCTTTATTTATCTACCCCCGAAAGGATCAAAGGCAAAGTGGACCTCGGCGGGATTTGAACTCAGAGCGCAGTGAGCCGGAACAAATACTGCGAGGCATTCTGGTTAACGACTCTGCTAATTTGCCGCCTAAAGAGAAACAACAATCCATAATAGTGATACGGAACAATAATGATTCTCACATAGTTGACCCCCACCAGGGGATATATAGGAATAATAATAATATGGATAAATCCCCACATAATAAAGAAGCTAATTTCACTAAAAAAAAAACATTACATAAGTGAAATTATAGTTACACACACACACATGCACAAAACATCACAAATATATAAATATATATAAAGTCCATTTTAATGAAATCTGCTTTTCAAACATACTTTTACAATTCCAATCTTCATAAAATGGGTGCCCAGGTCTACAGACATCACAGCAATGCTCTCTATAAAAGAAGGAAAAACAAACAAATATATGATATGTAACCATTTTGACCAGTACACAAATATACAAGGATTATTTTAACAATGGAGAAATAGCAAATATGAATATAGCTTTAAAAAAAAAAAAAAAAATCGAAAGTATAGCTTAGAAACAAGTCACAGCTGGTTGATTTGATACAGTACTAACTTACTATCACAGAACTAATGATTGCTATGGTTACTGGTGATGTATTATGTCTGTGGCAGACAGTCAACTTTCAATGGCACAGTTCAAGCAGATGTAATTAAGATATGGGAGGTAGAGCTCATTGCTGTTAACAGCTTGTAGACTTCCATGTTCTATTGTCTTTCATCTACTTTAAATAGGCACAACTGTAGAGAAGAGCTGCTACTATGAGTCACTTACATTTCATGATAGGATTCAAGTGAACTGGCTTTTTCAAGTAATTCAGCAAGGAAAAGCTACATCCAACCCTGCCTTTCTGACATTTCCAAGAAAACTTACGAGATCGAGAGCCCAGAATCTAGAATCGTTTTCAGTTCATAAACTCTTGAATCATTTGGTAATTTCTAATGGAGTTGGCTCTAAGTAGCAGCAGCAGCAACCAGAGAGCTGCAATTAGCTGTGACTAGTGGCCTAATGGTTAGGTAGTTGGGTTCACGATTGTAAGGTCGTGGTTTTGATTCCCAGACTGGGTGGCACATTGTGTCCTTGAGCAAGACACTTTATTTCACGTTGCTCCAGTCTACTCTGCTGAAAATGAGTACCAGCAGTACCTGGGGGTTAACCCTGCAACAGACTGGCATCCCATTCAGCGGGGAGGCTTGCACTCTTAGTCGCTTAATAACACTGGAACAGGGATAAGTTTCGGCCTTATGGGCCCATAGGCTTAAGTAGGACTTTAACCATTCACATCTATGATACAAAAATAACCAAATGAACATTTGGTGAGGACTCAGAAGCTTAACCAGCCAGCCAGCAAGTCTATTCTTCCATCATGTATCCAATTTTATTGTTGGAACTTCTATACATATATAAAGACCTCAGAAGGTTGAAAGAGTAACATCACCTTTGATAAGATATAAACATATGACCCATTCCAGAGGAGAGAGGAAAGCAATATGGAACCTTCCATTTCTTTAAAACAAGAGATTCTTTATAATCTTTATTCATGTTCTAAAATTAAGACAAAAACAACTTCAATATTATTCCCAAGAGGATTAGATGGAGATATTTTACCTGAAAATTTAACATGAGTGGAGACAAACAAAACTGTTACTAGAAGGGTAGATGCAAACTGTTGCCACGACATCATGGAGAGTTGGTTCTGAAATGAAGAAAAGCAGACATATAAATATCTTGGAAATCATAATGAATCTTTGATGATGATGATATAAATATATATGCTAGCATGGAAAAACGGACGTGATGATGATGATGATGATGATGATCTATACATATATCATCAACTCTCTTCTATCACCCCCGTGCTCTGGCTCTCTATCTACCAAGCAGTGTGGGGGAAAGAAAGGAACAAACGAATGGAGACAACACAGGGAAGATGGGAATCTCTTTAGTCTTGCCAGGAGTGCTGGTGAATGAATGGAGACAACACAGGGTAGAGAAGACTCCTTAATCTTGCTGAGAACAAGACAGTCTCTCCAGTGTTGGTGCCATGATAAAATGCACCCAGTACACACTGTAAAGTGATTGACAATAGGAAGAGCATCCAGCTGTGGAAACGAAGACGAAAAAATGTAACGTACGAGTGAGATGTGGTTCCCAACTCGTCTAGGAGGGGAATAGCTCTGAATAAGAACCAACTCAAACCGTAACAACCCATCCAACCCATGCTAGCATAGAAAAGTGAATGCAATATGATTATATATATATATATATATATATATATACTGTCATGATAAAGAAAGAAGGTTAGTAGTATCATGCTCTGATTTTGTTTTACGACAAACTAAAATCTCATCTAAATATGAATAGGTACCTTTAAAATTATTTTCATTGATAAATTCATTAACAACTCACTGAAACACTGATACACCATTTGTAACACTCATAGGAACTGGAGTAAATTGATACAGACCCTCAGTTGCTTAGAAAGCTGGGTATGGTCTTTCCACAGATATTACAACAACTTGACAATAAGGACTACTAAGATCAATTTTTCTGTAATATTTATGTTTTGATATATCACTGACCAGATCATCTATATGGGGAACTGGATATGCATCAAGTTGGGTAAAAAAGTTTGATAGCTTGAGAGAAATCTACTGCAAACCTTTTCTTACCGGAATTGCCAGTAACAATCAAAACCTGCACCCACCATGGTGAATTAATTGGTTCTATGATACCTTCTTTTAAAAGTTTTGAAATTTCGGAATCTATAAATTCTTTATCTTCCACATTGTATTGGCAAGGCTTTGGCAGGTTCCCTGGCCACTTGAAATTGAGTAAGACCACAAATTTAAAACAAATTCTGATCTATGATAAATAATTCTACTTTCTTTTTGTCATTTAAAAAAATTGTATACCAAGAATCCCAACAGTACAAAGTTGTGGAAGAACAGAAAGTTCTATGTTTTATAGATAATTTAGTAATACAAAATCTATTAATTAGTGCTGTTAGTTCAGAATTAGCCATGGAAACAATATCTGTTTTTGGATATATTCCCAGGTTGAGTTGATTAGCTAAGTTTTGACAGATGAATTTTTCAGAGGAGCCTGTATGAGAATTTCAACTACCTTGTCATTAATTTTTGCCGTTATTATAGGAGGCGTAAAGGGCCAGGTAGCAGAACATACAGTCATCAGAGAAATAGATCCAGATTGAATAACCAAAGAAGATGCCTTAGATTGTGGGGTAGAAGAGGTGTAGCCACCAGACTGGCAGACACTAGCCCAATGTCCTACCTTTTTACACCTTCGACAAACAGCAGTTTTAGCTGGACATGAGGCACAAAGGTAGATCTTCAATTTGACACAGAAAAATCACATTAATGCCTTTGATTGTGGGGCAGAAGCAGTGTGACCACCAGACTGACAGACAATAGTCCAATGTCCTACCTTTTTACACTTTCGACAAACAGCAGTTTTAGCTCGACAAGAGGCACGAAAGTGGATCTTCAAGTTGCCACAGAGAAAGCACGTTCTCCAAGTTTGAGAGTTTACTTCAACAGATTGTTCAAATTTACCACTTAAATTTTCCTCATTAACATCAGAGGGTTCACAGAAGCAACAGGTATTTGATACAATTCTGAATTACACTGAAATAGATCTAAATACCTAGCCTGTTAGATGGCACTATCTAGCGTTAAGGTTCTATTCTCTAGTAGTCTGGTCTTGATAATGTTAGAACATATTCCACATATAAAAAAACATCCTACAAATGATGATTTATTTCCTTTAGTCGCTATAACTTTAAATTCACAGTCATGAGCTAATACAATTAAATTCTGTAGAAATTCTTCTGTTTTCGTCAGGCTTTTGAAATCATATAGACAAAAGATGTCTGGCATATATTTCACTGGGTAGATTCACTTCAGCTTCTTCTAGCCATTTCAAAAGTTGCACAATTCTGTATGTCTGCTATGTTAGGTCCAATATGTAGGAACAAAAGCCCTAATTTTTTATGATTAAGGTTGGGATTGGTATTTGTTAGGAAATACTTGAATCACCTTATCTATAACTTGCTTAAACTTCTTACCACACTGAGGAGTGTTTGCTGTAATGTTAAATTTGGCTGGTCTAGCTATTCTGTCCCATTTTGATGCAGCTCTTATCATAACACACACACATATATACATAATTGAGAGAGAGAGAGAGATGTTGGGTAGTTTTGGACATAACATCATCACTTTCACACATGAGTGAAATAAACAGAGCCAAGCATCAAATGTTCATATTTTATGCTTGGCTATTCATAATCTATGGATCCTATCAAAGTATGATTGGCTTTATTAAGTTTATTGGAGGAGGAAATATTGGCAGTGGTGAAGCCTTTCACAAAGGCATTAGTGAAGAATTGAAATTGGATTATGAATTTAACTCTATAGGAACTCACATCTGCCATACACAAATATGCACTCAACTTTGCCTTTCATCTTTCCAGGGTTGATAAAATAAGTACCAGTCAAGATTTGGAGTTGATATAATTAATTACAACTACTCTAAACATTTGTAGCCTTAAACCTATGGAAGAAATTATTATTATAAAAAAAAAAAAGGTGGCGAATTAGCGTGTCGGACAGACTATCTTACGGTATTCGTTCTGGCTCACTGCGCTCGGAGTTCAAATCCCACCGGAGTCAACTTTGTCTTTCATCCTTCCGGGGTCGATAAAATAAAGTACTAGTCAAATACTGGGGTCGTTGGCCTTGTGCCTATGTTAGAAACAATTATTATTATTATTATTTTGGTACTTTATTTTATCGACACTTTACATCCTTCCGGGGTCGATAAAATAAAGTACTGGGGTTGTTGGCCTTGTGCCTATATTAGAAACAATTATTATTATTATTATGCTAATACCCTTTGAAAAGGTGTGAGTGGCAAACCTTCCATTTTCCATTTCCCTCAAAGAATGTCATGGTTATGTAAGATATTCTTAACTATCCTCATTATCATAAGTAGTAGTTGTTTAGCCCCAGGTCAGCCATAATTGAGCAGACCTGTGATCTAAGGTGTTCCACCCGTGACCATTTAATCTTTTATCCAGTATCACATTATCCAAGTGTCCTTCCCTTTTTAGGGTGGTAGGGTGTGAGTTGAGGTAGATCTGGCTGTTATTTCTAGCAGTTCAAGTGACTGCGTAGAGACTCGCTTGATCGTATTTCTTGGTGTTGCTGTTTAGCTCCAAATCAGCCCAGATGGAGCAGACCTATGATCAGTGGCGTTCCAGCCGTGACAATCCCGTCTATTTAGAGGTATGTAGGCCTACATTGTCTAATGTGTCCCTTCATTACTTAAGACGGTAGAGTGTGATTTGAAGGAGATTTGGTTGCTATATCTAGCAGTTTGAGCAACCACGGAGAGGTTCCTTCGTTGTCCGCGCCGCCATCATCATCATCATTAGCGTATGTCTCAGACAGAGTCTCTCTGAATCAGGGATAAAGTCTGTAATTGATTCAAAGAATAGAAGTAGTGGCGAAATGTGCCAGTGGCGAGCGACTCCCACTGAATACTACAATGACCACGGTATCAGAATCCGTGAAGCTCTAACGATAAGCGAGTTACATTGTATTCACGCGCGCGCGCACCCACATGTGGCACTACACGTTTTTTCCACAACCGGGTATAGAGCACTACTCTCACGTTTTTGTACGAAACCCACACAAACATATACACTACAATATTTCTATCCACATAAACACACTTTCTGTACCAATTGTAAACACAGTAGACTTTCATTGAAGCATATGTCATGTATTCCATAAAACGGATGTTCAATTTTTTGCTTCGTTCAGCACACCTTGTTTCAGTACCTTTGGCTTGTCCCAGATGCACACATACTGCTATACAATCACATGCATAGATATACAATAGTAACATGTGTGGGTATACACACACCTGAAGAACAATCGAGAGACATCTGGATTTTTTTTAAAAGAAACTGTGCACGAGTGTGACAATCCCTTGTCACACTCACAAGCAGACATTCATTTATACTCACCTAACACACACAAACTATGTGGTCTCGCTCAATCTGCTAGAAATAGCAGCCAAATTTCCCTTAAATCACACCATACCGCCTTTAAAAATACAGGATGGTTACAGCTAGAACGCCTCTGATCATAGATCTGCTCTGTCAGGACTGACCTGGGGCTAAACAACGACAACACGCGTGCGGCGCCACAGTCGGATCACAGTAGAAAAGAATCCGAGTGGGTTGAATGAAGCGAGGAGTAAAGTCCAAGGGAGCAGTAAAGGAGTGTAGAAAGAGACACAAAGTGGAGGTGTAAAATGTGGGGGATATCAAGGGACAGCAGATAATTTAGGGGACATTTGAAATATGAAAAATGACGAAAATGTTAGTAAAGGAAAAGGCATACGGACAATGTGTTTGTTCCGGTAGTGGTTGCAATGTCGAGAGACAGAATGATTGGGGGGGGGGGGGGCTAGAAGTCATCAACTATCATTACTGTTACTCTTACTACTAAGTCATGAACTCCTCCAATTCACATTCCAAACCCCCTCCTGTTCTAATCCCTAAATAGTTAACTTCTTGCTAAAAGTAAGAAATTACTATTGTTAATATTACTAACTACTACTACTATCATTGTACTTTACGTTTGAAATCATTGTTAAAGTATGAAAACAACTATTATTGTGACATTCAATATAAATAGTTTCTCTAGCTTTGTATTTTTTTTTTTCTACCACCAGAGTCGACAGAATAAAATACCGGTAAGACGGTAAGATACGGAATCTATATACTATACCACCCACTTAAAGGAAGGGCATTGTTCCAGACAGGGCATGAGGCTATTCGGTACAACGTGAGTGATGGTGGTGGTTGAAGGGAATTAAAGCTTTAAGGCTGCTCAAGTAAACAGACCCTTACACATACAATGAATATCTGTGTGGGTGATATATATATATAAGGCTCGATTATTTAGACCGTCAGAATGAATGGAAAAATGTAATTAAAACTCAAAGATAAAGAAAAGGTTTACACGTAAGTGTTAGATTAGATAACTTGGATTTTTTTACACACATTTTTGGCAAGCAGGATTATTATAACGAATTTAATATTATAGAGAACTGAAGATATGTCAACATAGCGTTAGTTTTTTCGTTGTTTTTTGTTTTTGTTTTCTCTATCTGGCGTCGTAAAGGGGTAAGGGAATGACTATTTCAGGTAATCGATGCCCAAGCTGAGTGTGAACATGATATATATATATATATATATATATATATATATATATAAAGCTCAATTATTTATTTCGGCGATCGTCAGAATGAATGGAAACGTTATTAAAACTCTTAAGGTAAAGAAAGGGTCTCCACAGGTATTAATTTAGTTAGATTTTTAAATGCTTTTTTTTTTTTTTTTTTTTTGGTTAGCTCTAGTTACAGCAGGGTTATTATAAGGATGTTAATAATATAGAGAACCGAGGACATGTCAACATAGCGTTAGTTTTTTGTGTTCTATTTCTTCCTCCTTTGCGTTTAAAATGAAAGGAATGACTATTTTAGGTAGTAAATTGTATTAATCAAAGCCTAAGTTGAGTGTGAGCATTATATAGATATAGATATATACATGCATGCATGCATACATACATAGAGATAGAGAGATATAGAGGGAGGGATTAAAACACTAAACAATATATATCACCACTAGTTTCTTTGAGTCTGTGTTTTTTTTGTTTTTACCTTATTTCTGAAAAGTTATACTAAAATTAAGGTACGATGGCTTTAAATATCTACCTACCTATCTATATAGAAAGAGAGAGATATAGATCAAAACTAAAACGACGAAAAGAAACTAAACGTGGAGTATAGAGAGAGCTTACCGTGGTTTAAAACCTGAAACTGTGGTCGTATTTGAGTAGGTACGGCGTGTAGCTCAGTCTTTTTCTCTCTTGTCAATTCTCCATATGATCAAACATACAATCATGTGGCGCATTCCTATTGGTCTAGACCGGCAAGCCGGCTTACGTTAGCCGCTCATGTATGTATGGAAGCACAATAGTACAACTTCAAAAGTCAGTTCATAGAGAAGGATGTAAAAAATGTACGGCGATATGCGGCGAGGAAGAAGAAACCGCCAGAACACTTATTAGCGCATGAAAGGATTAAGAAACTGATGGGGCACAACATAGGAAGGTTAAATCGATCCCAAGTACTTCACTCGCACTTTATTTTTTAACCCCCGAAAGTATGAAAGGCAAAGTTGGTCTCGACGGGATTTGAACTCAAAATGTAAAGGGCCGTAACTAAATATGGCAGGAATTTTGTCAGACGCTCTAACGATGCAACCAATCCACCAATGTTAGCAGGGAGAACTAAGCAGATAAATGATTTAAAAAATAATACATTACTACCATTTCCGAGTGTGTTAAGATCAAAATAGTAAGGGGAAGGGGAGATGTGATGGGTTTATATGGCACTTGAAGTTTTGAAGAGTAGTGTATTGTCGAAACATGGAATGGAAGGAAGTTCATGGAAAAGGTGGTTTTCGGTGTGAAGGACAGTATGTAGTGTTTGTTAAGAGTTTCAGAGTAGTGAGAGTAAAGAGACAGGTACGAACAATTGGTTTGAGTATAAGTGAAGTGCATGTCAGCAAATCCTACATAGCACATTCCATAACAATATCCGTGGGAAAGGCAATGAGAAAACTCAACATGTTGGTAAATAAGTCATGTCCTCTGTTCTGCGAAAATGCTTTGCTGTGATCTTAAACCACTTCTATGTCGAAATTCATCATTTGTTATATGATTCTTATGTAATCCACCAAATATATTCGTAGACATCGCTGATAGAAAGGAATTCTATTACTGTGCCATCTTTGCTTGGTATAGGAATGGTAACTGTCATGTTCCAGCGACATTCTATACTAAAGATCCGCTAGTACAATATTATTTTTACCAGCCGAAACAAAAGCGATTACTAAATGTCTACAGTTTTGGGGTTAGAGTGTGTGTGTGTGTGTGTGTGTGGGGGGGGGTTATAAGATGAAGATGCTAATCCAACACGCAATCACCTTCCGTTCTCATTACACAACGCTTTC
>JAOPJM010218242.1:0-12669 GCA_027124095.1 Muusoctopus leioderma | reverse complement strand
GGTTCGGCTTAGAGATCGATAAGATAAGTACCAGACTCAAAAGTACTGGTGTCGATCTAATCGACTTCAAGGCGGTGTCCCAGCATGGCCCCAGTCCAATGACTGAAACAAGTAAAAGAGTAAATAGTGCTATAGAATGAAACCACCCTATTTTGGGTCGGTACAAGGTGAGTTATTCTCAAGGCTTTTGTTCATATATCTTTATGTCTAAATATGATTTTTGAACTGATATATGTCTGTTGGAATGCCATTCTTTTTGGATTTAATTGACGCTCCAGTTAATATGTTGAGCGAAGAATGGCAAACTCAAGCATACAATTTCGTTAGGATTTTTGAAACCTACGGACATGCGTGCACTAACAACCCTATATAATATATATATATAAAATATAAAACTAGGGATAGATGAATGCATTGTGAGAGCTGTGTAAGCCCCGAACAGAGATACCATCAACAAGGTGAGGTTTAACGAATTGAGCATGGGATTTACTGTGCAGCTTGGTGTACATCAGTCAGTGCACTGTACTCATCCTCCTTCTGTTTACTATAGTCCTCCAGGCCATAACAGAGGAGTTTAACTCTTAACATCCTGTTGAAACTTTTCTAAGACCTGCAATGGTTGAGAAGAGGATGCCTAAAAACAGGTTTTTTTTGCTGCTTATTTATTATGAAATTTGCAGGTAAGAAACAAAGGTGCTTGAGGTGTTTTCACACACAAGTATTTCACTTTCACCATATATATATAGTTCAATGATTCATATCAATTTGATGATGTGGTAACGTGTGGAACTGTGTCCTACAGGATGTTAAGAGTTAAATATAGGTTGTCTTAAACTAGAATCGAGAGGCCTCAAAGTAAACCTAGCAAAGACTAAAGTATTAGCTAGTAGTAAAGAAGACAGGGCCTTACTGCCATGCTTCATATGCAGTAAAGGAGTAGGTAGGAATTCCATACAGTTTACACATTGTAATCCATGAATGCACAAGAGGTGCAGTGGGATCATAGGCAGGCTGACAAGGAAAGTAGACTGCATATGTGACAGATGCACAAGAGTATTTAGTAGTAAGAGTACATGTGAGACAAATTCCTTCAAATGCTTGGAAGGCTCTCTAGAAGTAGTTCATAGCTTTTGATACCTAGGTGATCTAATTAGTAGTGGAGGTGGATGCTCCAAAAGAATAGTTGCTAGAGTAAGAACAGGGTGGAAAAAGGTTAGGGAGCCATTACCTCTGCTGGCAACAAAGGGTTTCTCTGTCAGAGTAAATGGCAGATTGTACAATGCTTGTGTACAAAGTGCATGGCTGCATCGGTAGCTAGAAGAGGGCTTTGAATGCTGAGGATTTACAAAGGTTAGCAAAGAAATGAGGCAAGCATACTACACTGGATGTGCAATGTTTGTGCGCAAGAGGGAAGACTATGCTGGTATGAGCATGTGATGCCCATGAAGGATGCCACTTGTATAAAGAAGTGCCAAGTACTCAAAGTAGATGGAACCTGTGGAAGGAGGCCAAGGAAGACATGGGATGAAGTGGTGAAGACTGATCTGAAGAGGCTGAACCTCATGGAGATGACCTGCCCAACTCATGCAAGCATGGATAAATGGTAAAATTGATGATGAGGATGGTGGTGGAAATTGGGTTGTATAAACATTATATTTGTGTCTCTCCTGACCATCATGTTCATATTAAATCTCCATATACCACTCCCCCCTACCCTTTGTTGTTCTCTCATCTCTCATTCACCCCCTCTCCTATCAATGTGCCTCTCTACTATTACTCTGCATCACATTGGATATGTCCATATTCCATCCCACACTTCTTTATTGCTATCCCCCACCCTTTACCTCTCCCCTATCACTCATTATTGACATTCTTCACTATCCATCACTCCCACTCCTTTACCCAACTTTATTGCTATCTATCACTCTCTCTCACATTACTACCTTCTCTATCAATTATTCTTCCCATCCACTACTCTCTCTCTCTCTACCTTCAGTCTCTCTCCCAACATTCTGCTCATGATGTTCCTATTGATTCTACTTACCAACAATCATCATGTAGCTGCCTATCACCCTTTATTCCTTTATTCTCCCCTCTATCACCCTCTCGCTCCTATCACTCTGGTTCTCTTCCATTACGCTCCCATCTATCACCCTCTCACCCTGGTCCTCTTTCATCACTCATTCTTCTATCTGCCGAGGATGAGACAACCCTCTAGCGCTGGTGAACAAACAAACAGAGACAATGTAGAGTAGAGGACAACGCTTTAGCCTAGCCAAGGACATGCCAACCTCACCAGTGCTGGTGCCATGATAAAATGTATCTAGTACATTCTGTAAAGTATGTGTGTGTGTGTGTGTAGGGGGGGGGGGCAGCCTTACAAACAGTACCCAGCTTTAGAAAACATGCCAACAATGGAATATACAAGTGAGACATGGTTCTCAACCTGTCTAGAAGAGCAGTAACTCTGAATAAGAACTGATTCGATCCATGACGACCCGACCAACCTATACCACCATGGAAAAGCAGATGTAAAAACGATGATGATGATATATGTATGTATATACATATATACATACAAATATAAATATATGTCTTATAACCTGTAAATTAAACATTGACTATTAATGATTAAACTAGAATAATAAAAAGAAAAAAATAGATTTTAATACTTTATAACAAATGGTGGCTACACTACACTTTGATGTTAGCCAAAAGGCCAGAGAATATAATGAGTGAGCTATTGTTGATGGTAATGTTAGTGGTGATGGTTGACAACAATTGTACAACCAACAGTGTCAGTGAAATTAAGAATTCCTAACGCTAGCAGGTATTTTCCACTCACCACTATCACAATTCTTCTAGAATTTGAAAAAAAACAAAATAAACAAATCTTATACAAGAGATATCCTTTCAGAAGAAAGAGAAGACAAAATGTGGCATTTTAATCCTCAGTTTTCTACCACAGATTACTTTCTATATTTCTAAATAATGAGCAAATGTTTGAACATTTCAACAGTGTTTCAATGTATTAGTAAATTCATTGAGAATTTCAGCCTTCCAATCAAAGGTGTCATTGAGTCATTTCATAACTAACATAGTGGTCCTAGCAAAGACTTTTGCCTCTTAATTGCTGAGTCCACTGAGCTCTATAATAGGTAACATAGTGAGGTACAGTTGTTTAACTGACAAACATTTTGTTTTCTTCCTGTACTGAGCTCAAACCTACCTATGGACAAAACGTGAGTCAAAGAAGGACCTACTAGAAATAGCAGCCAAATCTCTCTCAAACCACACCCTAGTGTCTTTAAAAAAAAAGAGGACACATTGGATAGTGTGGTTCTATATACACCATATCTGGAAAAAAAATAAAATAGGATGGTCATGGCTGGAGTGCTTTTGATCATAGATCTGCTGGATTATGACTGATCTGGGGCCAAATAACAACAACAACAACGTGAGCCAATGACGGAGCCTCTTCTTGGTTGCTCGACCAGCTAGAAATAGCAACAAATCTCCTTCAAATCACAACCTACCTTCCTAAAAAAAGGGAAAGCACATTGGATAATGTAGTCCTAAATATACTACTTGTAAAAAAAGATGGGATGGTGATGGCCAGAATATCTTTGATCATCGGTATGTTTGATCAAGGCTAGCTTGGAGCTGAGATAGATTGGTGTTCTATCTACAAAAAAACAAAAAAACTTCTCGACCACCGAACTTGTCAAAAACACAGGGACAAGCTCTAGTATACAGGCAAGCCTCAATTAGTATAAATAATTAAACCAATAAAAACCTCATACTAATTGAATTTATTAGAGCCATATAAAATATGGTAATTGGTTCCAACTGAAAAAGTGCCACAAAAATTTTAAGAAACAGTTGTCAGCGCTTATCATTTTCTTGGCCCCCATGAAAGTTCCCATAAGTTTGGGAGGTGCTCCATCAGGGATGACCAACTTTGGACTAAACATCAACTAAAAGAACCACAAACCAATGAGAAAGCCTCTGAGTTGTCACTCGAACTGCTAGAAATATCAGTAAAACCTCCTTCAACTCACACCCTATCATTTTAAGAAAGGGTTTGTTTGTCTCACATTATCATCAGATAACGTGAGACAAAGAAATTTTAATTTTTGCGCCAAAAAGATCTTAGTAACACTGGAAAGATATAAAGAAATATTTGGATACAATTGGCTAACTGGATAAAAATTAACAAACCTACAACATTAATCCCGATTTGTACATTAATAATTGTTACTAATTTAGACACAAGGCCAACAATCCCCAGTACTTGACTGGTACTTTATTTTATTGACCCCGGAAGGATGAAAGGCAAAGTTGACCTCAAATAATAATAATGATTGTTTCTAACATAGATACAAAGCCAGACATTTTTGGGAGGAGAACAGTCGAGTATATCTGGTACCTTATTTTATTGACCCCTGAAGGTTAAAAGACAAAGTTAACTTCTGCGGTATTTGAACTCAAAGTGCAGTGAGTCGGAACGAATACTGTAAGGCGTTCTGTCCAGAGCGCTATTGACTCTGCGATTTCGCCACTACTTTAATTTATTTGCCACAGGGGCTACAAGTGAGAGGACATTACATGGACTGGTTATAAAAAGTATGTTGGGCGTTGACTGTGAACTCGAATGAGCGAGAACAGGGAATAACATGAACAATTATACAGTACAAAATGTTATATCACTAGAGTAGGGCTAATCAAGGAACTCCCCAAATACTGATTGAACGATCTTCACGATGGAAACAGTTGATATCTACATACGTCCGACAACAGCAGTTCCACAATAATCAACAGGTCAGTAATTTTCCGGCAATGGATGAGTGCGTGCAGAACGGTTTCCTCGCTCGGTTATCTCGGATAGGCCCAGCTGACAGCACCTCCGTACCTACACAGTTTCTCACGAACTGGTCATGCCCCCCCCCTCGTTAACACTACAAGTCCAAAGATTTATATAAATTATCCGTTGTCATCGAGCCGAAAGACCTCCGGAACAGACCAGCCATTTGGGTCTAGTCGACGGCCAGAGTATCACCGACAACATCGTCGATCTTTCCCTCCACTAATTATTTATAGAAAGCCGACATGGAAGTTCCGACAGCTGCTGTTAGAAACAATCATTATTATTATTATTATTATCATTAATGGCAGCGAATTGGCAGAGTCGTTAGCGTGTCGGACAGAATACCTTACGGTATTCTTTCTGTCACACTGCGCACTGAGTCTGAGTTCAACTATTGTTCTGTTCCGACTAATAGAGGGCTGTCAGCTCCTGATAACATTACTGATACCAGACACCAAATATTGGCCTTTGCCTGAGCCAGGTAGTAAGTCCGTCAAAGATACCAGCTGTCTTCCGCGCTGTTTATTCTAGGATCTCAGTCAGGGGCACCAGGGTCACCCTTCTCCCCTCAATTTTCCTAAAACGGGTGGCCTCTTCCAGCTTGGCCCGCTAGTCTTCTATCGGGATGCTGTGCAGATGTTGGTGATAGGCCACCCCTGCATAGAAAAGCTTGCCTGAGGTACCGCTACTGTTGTTGTTGCTGTTGTTGATGTTGTTCTCATTGTTGCCGTTATTGTTCTCGCTGCTGTTGTTGTTGCTACTGTTACTATTACAGGTTATTGTTTCTATCGTTGGTGTTGTTGCTGTTGTTGTTTGTGGTGTTGTTGTTGCTGTTGTTGTTGTTTTTGTTGTTGTTGTTGTTACTGCTGTTACACTTGCTATTGTTGTCGTCGCCTTTTTTACATGTGTTCTTGTTCCTGCTGTTCAGTTTGTTAACGGTGTTTTTGTTGTGGTTATTGCTATTGTGTATGACGGTATGCCTTTGTTGTTGTTGCTGCTGCTCTTACTGCTGCTGTTGTTGTTGTTGTTGTTGTTGCTGCTGTTGTTGCTGTTCATGTTTTGACTTCTGTCGCAGATTTCATCTTCAACAAAATTGTATTTAACAAAACGCTATTGTTGATATTCAGAACGCCGGCGCCTTCTTCCCTCGTTCTCTCCATTGACTTTCTCACCTTCTCTATCACACACTCGTCTCCTTTCTCACTATTGTTCTGTTCTCCATTCAACATTATTATTAATTTGCTTTCAGCCATTTAAAATGTTGAATATACAATCGCCCCAACAAAAATATCAGAACTTAAACACCTGAGATGCCCCTAAAAGGGGATCTAATGATTTAAACTGTGCTCACCTCGTGCAGGTCTCTCTTCTCCCGCATCCGATGGTACAAAAATAAATCCGATATTTAACTTCTTTCAGGTAAAAAAAAAAAGCGATTTTCCAGTGAAATTTCCGGAGCCGAAGCTTATCATGGCTTCACAGATTGCCGGCTATAATAATAATAATAATAATCATAATTTCTAATATTAGCACAAAGTCAGACATTTTAGGGGAGGGGTAAGTCGACTAAATCGACCCCAGTACTTGACTTGTACTTTGTTTATCGACCCCAGATGGATGAAAGGCAAAGTTGGCTTCGGCGGGATTTGAACTCAGAACGCAGTGGGCCAGAACGAATATTGTAAGGCATTCTGTCCGACGCGCTAACGACTCTGCCAATTCACCGCCTGGCCAATAATAATAATAATACTTAAAATATCAACATTATTCCAATCGTTGTTACATACGCATTGAGCCAAATAAAAAACATAGTTTGCATAACCTGAGGAGATTTATGTTGCAAGGAACCGTGAGTATCATATAATGAAAGATGATAATAAGGGAATAATTACGGGAGAAGCATGTGGATTCAGGAATTAAAATATATGACGTCGCACAGCATAAAGATACAAATATCCTTCAAGGCCATGTCTTTGAGTTCTGCAAATAATAATAGTAACAATTTGATGGAATGTATGAAAACATTTATGAATATACGTAGGTTTATTAAATTGGTAATATTATATTGAAACGCATTCGTGCTTGATGGCATATAGACTGGAAGTCGTTCTGAAAGTTGCAAGGTAATAGAATATTACAGATAGAAAATATAATAAAGATTCAATTTTCACTTGCCTGCGTATGTACTGAAAATATTGTAATCTCCTGCATTAAATTTCCTCAAATATTATATGCACTTCAATTCACATCAGTTAAGATAAATGTGACACGTTGTTCTCATTTTACTCTAGAAAGTAATAACGTGAATATATCCACTTTTACTTATCTAGACAAAATAATTGTATATATATATTTATTTTTGCAGAAATACTTGCATACTTCCAGACAATATATATATATATATATAAATATATATATAAATTGCTTATTGATAATTTTTTTCCCGATATTTCATTAAAAATACTACACAGACAAATGAATTGCTGATACAATATAAATGAGTGTGGTAAATTATATCAGTGTCAATAAAATGGATATTATGTGATATAGATATTATGTATTAGATTGAAAAAAGATTATACGTCTAAGATGTAGTTTTCAAGAGAATATGTATGAATCATATTCGCTCTTTCTTACATGTACTATTGACTTCTAGCATAGGCACAAGACTTCAAATTTGATGGAGGGGTTTCGTCTATTGAATCGATCCCAGTACTTGGTACTTTAACTGATCGAACATCAATAGATGAATAAACCTAGCCAACGTTGAGTTCAGAGTGTAAAGGTATGTAACCAACTAACGTAAGGTATTTTGTTCGGCACTCTACCGATTCTACAATCTACTGCATACGTTACATGTATTATTAACTTGTCATTGGTTAAATGTTGTTATAGTTTCTCTTGAAAAGCTGATAAATTAACTTTGAACACTTCTTTAAATATTAATTTTAATTAAACATCTGTTGCTGTCAGACCTGTACCGTGCAGGGCAAATTGCTGGGTAGTATTTAATTACGTTCCTATACATTATGAAGTTCAATTACTATCCAGCTTCAATTCGCCTTCCATCCTTCCAAGTTAAATCCTGGAATCGACTGTAACGTATCCCTCCCGAATATGTGTCCGATGTAAGAAATCGATAATCCTTTAAATAAATATATTTCGTGATTTTAGATGAACTAAATATGTGTGTAGAAAAAGTGTGTTTGATTGTACAAAAAGTTGAATAACACTATCTTTATGAATAATTTCTCGCAGTTCTGAGTTAAAATATCGACGTTGTTTGGATTGGCTTTTTATAATTACCACCGTCATTTCTGAGGTTTGATAATGAAATTAATTCATTGTACTAGGTGCACTTCCTAGGCAATAATTTTCAGTTAATGCAATTGACATTGTAACAAGCTAAAATTAAACAGTAACATCATTCGACGAAATACAAAATGTTTTGAGAACCTTCCTCTTATCACACTTTGCCTTCAAGAACGCTAGACTATGTAGGGGCAGAGGACACATTTGCCTTGCAGGTGACAAAGTATTCGCTTGAGTGCTAGTGCCATCTTTGCACATTTAGATCGTGGAACGATTTCACTTGTCAATTAACATATATTATTTTATATAAACAATAGTGTTGGGAAAAATATGAAAATCACGCACCTTGTTGCGGTTAACCACATATTTGTGCCAATTTATCTAGATAATATATAATGTGATATAAGGTATCTATTTAAGACCAGTACACTTATAGGTTTTCACATTTTAAACGTGTAACAATCATACGAATTCACGGAATCATCTCAAGGGTAGTAATTCTAGCGATATACATATCTTATGTTGTAGTATTATTATGTCTATGTTCGATGATTGAACGATCAGAAAATAAAGGTAAAACATATAATTGTGGTATGACAGGTCTTTTAAATTTCATAACGGTATTGTTGCAGGTCGTTTTCTGTAATAGGGAAATATCTTTATGTTACTTATTATTCCAGTGGATAAGAAATTTCAATATAATCGATTTAATAATATATTATATTATTTAGATCAGGAGTAGGGAACAGTTTTGAATCTGCGAGCCGAATAGTGTATAATGAATGGACGGTGGGCCAGGTATACAACAAAAACGAAATATGGAAATTAATCATTTAGATATATATATTTATACCTTTCATGAAACCAATGAATGATGAATGCTAGAAAATAATTTTTACTTAGTAAAGGATGCCAATTAGTAATCAAAGAACCGAATTTACTCTTAATTCATTTCAATCAGAGCATCTTTTGAATCTATTAAGAAGATACATGATTCATTGAATGTTGGTAAATTAAGAATTATGAATAATGAAAAAGAAAATGATTTAATATTAATGAAAACAGACAATGAAAACAATCAATGTGAAGCCTGATGGTGTTTGTTGCTTGAAAGCTCCACAATATTGGGTGTCGGACTTGACACCCAATAGTAAGACGTTATCCAAATGGGAATTATGCGTTTTGTTGTGAAATAGTTTCTGAAGTGCTTCATTTTTGAAAATATATCGCTCACGCAGTTAAGTGCGGCCAAACAATAATGGTTAATGTTTATTGCATGTATCACAATATCAGGATATTTCCCAATTGGATGAATATATTTGTTTATAGACGCCAAGCACAGGCACATCTTGAGAATGAACATTCGATCTCAATATCTCGTCATAAGTCATTGCAATCAATTCTATTTGATAATGTGTTGATGTCAGGTTCCACCTAAAATGGAAAAGCGATGAACTTGAACTCATTTGCGTGCAAGTGAAAATATGCAAATAACTATTTTAATTCTTGGACCATATCCACAAATATGCCTGGATCCTGTACTTTACCTTTTTGAAAAGTGGATAAAAAGTTTGCAATTTCATTTTTGAATATGGTACCCCTACAAGTGCACTTTGTCTTCCATACATATCATCTATCAGCTGATTTTTTTGCCTTGAATTTGTGAATTAAACTAATTTAAATGAGATGTAATGTCCGCAAGAAATGCACCTGTTGCAAGACATTAAGTATCACAAAATAATGTGAAGCGTTCACATTATTGTTGCAAGGGATATAACCAACTCTTCATCCAAAGTGAACGTAATTTCCAACATTGGCTCTAGGTTAAGCCAGTGAATATTGAAGAAATTAGTCAAGTCCACATATTCTGCCTGCGTATAAAACAAAAACAAATGCTGAAACCGGCGATGATTTAATCAATGGGATAGGATCAGATTCACTGACCTCACAACAATGTCCTATAATTTCAAAGACTTGGCACTGAGTACTTTTTGAAGAATAATAGAATTAACTCTAACCCGTCGATTTGTAATTTCTAGGTTTCCCATTTCTCCTTGCTGCAATGCGGTGATGTATTTTTTTATGTCCCACCATTGTTGGTACCCCATCAGCTGTGATGACAATTAGCTACGACGCATTATGTTTAATTTCGGACCCCATTTTCAACAAAACTTCAAAAAATGTCAGCTCGGGTAACATAGGATGTAATAATTGAGTGTTTGAAACCTTGAGGTCATTCCCCACACATGAACTACAAGGTGATCGGGGACTTTCGAGTATGTGCTTTCAACAAGAGCAATAGAATAAAAGCTGCAGTTTCTTGCAAAAATTCCTTAAATAAGTTTTAACATCTGCTGACATATATTTAATTTGTAGTGTGATCATACTTACATATAGGCTGAGAGATGGAAACAAAGATTTGTTTTCGGGACCAACAGGTCAGTAAACATTCTTTGTTTACTGACGGTAGGTCAGTAAACATTCTTTGACAAACTTCCCATCTGTAAAAGCCTTCATCTTTTCTGCAGTAGATTTTGAAACTTCGTAGCTGACACGATTATTTACTTCGTTTTCAATTCCTTCCATGGTAAAAAACGCCGTTAGTTTGCCGAAACGGGATTTCATTTGCTTCATTTGCTCAACTATATCTTTCCATGTGGTCCAGTAAACTTGTTAAAATTTCCATTATGGTGGATCCCGTAATGTCGCCTGATATTTGCCACCATCTTCACAGCGAAGTTTGCGAGTCAAATGAGAACAATTAGTATCCCAGTGTGCTCGATGAAGAAGTAATCTAAAGTCGAAATATGTTGAAGATTTCGGAACTCAACATAAAAAATCAAGCGTTTCGCATTTATTGTCATGAGACATTTTGTTTTCGATTTCATCTCGAAACTTGAGGTATTTAACAAGTATCTTAAATGTCTAGTTAATCTGATATCAAGGTATTGCAAAAAATGTCAAACGGTTGCATGAAATACCTACCAGTGCGTGCACATTCCCATTAGCATGCCTTTTCACCACAAAATCTGAAGTGCATCACCACGCGATCGACATGGAAAAAGGGGGGGATTAGTTCTGAAAATTACTTGCAAATCGCTTACATGTCCGCTGATTTTTAGAAACAGAAAGTTTACAAAATGCATACCTGATTATAATGGATTATATTTTCTTCTTCGAACAGATATTTAGTGTAGATCCCTGTTTAAAAATGTGAACAAACATACCTGAAAACGTTTTCCCGCACGGAGTGTCTAGTACATATTAATAGGGTTACTCTAACACCCATAATTTCTATATACCATTATTTGGTTAGTCCAAAACGGAGCCTTGGGGCCAGTGTAACAAAACACAATTCACGATTCTGCAGTGTTGTCGTATTAGACACATAGAATAAGGAAATATTGTTCCCAGGTCGGCCAAAAGCTCTTCATGAACCGGATCTGGCACGCGGGCCGTAGGTTGCCTAGTATTGATTTACATATTTGAAACACGTACACTATAAATTTCTTTACAAATATTTCACTACTCCCCTTAAAAGAAGGGTGACTTGTAAATCAAATGAATCTAAATATCGAACGAAATTTAACACTGGTACAGAAGATAGAAGCAATTATATTCGTTACTTATACGTTAAGGAGACCGTCTAATATTACTAGCAATAAATATGCACTATCCATGAGCGAATCGATGTTAAATTACGCATTTACTCGAGTATACAGAGTGTTGTCTCCTACACGATTTACAACCAATGCCTCAAATACATGAGAATGTTCGTGAATATGTTACATTAAGCATGGAAATATAGGCTGTAGAATAAGACTGGTGTTTGGTCACGTGGTAGAAACTCTTTAAATAGAAGGCACGAAATGTTGAACATTCTAGTTTTTTAATTCGTGTCAATGTAGATGTTGAAGTAAAATAGCTAGTGCTCTTTGGGTTATTGCCTAGATAGGTGACATGCTTTGTAGCCCAGGCAAGGATGATTTAAAAGCCGATGTACCAAATTGTAAAATATTACTTGGGCATGCACATATAAGCTGCAATAGTTTTAGTTCCGATAAAATACATTGAACTCATTACCAGTGTATAAACAAACCGAAAATTACATTAAGACCCAATCTGCATAGGTTATGAATATATTACATCAAAGGAATACTAATAATATCTATTATTGGGACAAAACCCAAACATGTTTGGGGAAGGTGGTAGTCTTTTTATTGACACCAGCACTTGACTGCTACTTAAGTTATGGACAGCATATCGGCAAAAGAGACAGTTGACTGCGGGGAGACGTGATTTCAAAACATACGGAGGTGTAACTAAAGGTAGCACACGAGTTTACGGCAATACATATATATATATATATATATATATATATATATAATGCAAATCAAAGAAGTGTTAAACCATTTATTCAGATACCAAACAATTGTTTCCGGACCCTAGCTTGTAGCCTGATAGTGTAAATCAGTAGTTACCCTTTCGCT
>JAOPJM010218134.1:0-12669 GCA_027124095.1 Muusoctopus leioderma | reverse complement strand
TTCAAGGCGGTGCCCCAGCATGGCCCCAGTCCAATGACTGAAACAAGTAAAAGAGTAAAAGAGTAAAAGAGTAATATAAATAAATAAATTAAGATATATTTTGTTTCTCTTTTTATATTCAGTATCTCTTTTAATGTTAAAATAAATCTGAAATAGAAAACAAATATATTTCTTATACATTCAATTCAGCAATGTGTCTGTGAAATTGGCACCTTAATGAAAATTGATTTTACGATGATATCTAATACAAAACAATATGTTAAATATTCATAAGTAACACATTGAAATAACTCAGATAAAAATATCACTTCTTTAGTTCTTTGTAACAAATTATATATAATAAGGTTACAAAACAATGAATAAGTCATTAATGAAGATATCAATTAAAGATCATTAAGAAAATATCAATACACTTTCTGTAGAAATATGAGTAAAATTTAGGAAATGAATGCAGTTACCTCTGACACATATTGACAAGAGTCTGTGTAACATCCTGATTTTGTTTGATATATGATGTCAATTCAGAAGCCTCTTTCTGAACAGCTTGGCGTCGACTTCTAATGGTACTTTCCGTGTGTCGATCAATGATCAGTTGATCTCGAACTGACTCCTGAAGGCAAACACAAAAATGCAGAGCATGAAAACTTTGAAGTTTCAGAATATTTCGTTTTAAAAATTACTCTTTTACATCCATATTCTTTATTGAGGTGCAAAATTTCAATCCATCAATATTGATCAAAAGATATTGTAGAAATGTATATTATATATGTGTGTGTGTGTGTGTGTGTGTGTGTGTGTGTGTGTGTGTGTGTGTGTGTGTGTGTGTGTGTGTGTGTGTATATATATTTGGCCGATGCCTTCTCCTGTTGCTTCAAGTTTCATTAATACTCGTTCAATCACACAGCCATGTTGATCTATAATGAAAAACATGCCTGTGTTCAAGATGATGGTGGAACTATACTATTTCATTGTTTAATACAGACCACATGAATAAAACATAAGTGTGGGTAATTCTCAATTGAAAAAGAACATTCTTAATTGAAAAAGAACATTTTTCATAAGAGGGCAACCACTGTATTTGATTTGATAGCAAAATTGAAAATTTAGCCCCAATATTAGCCTGATTTACCATGTGAGAATCTTGATACTCCTTGTGTCCCACGTGCACATAAGAACATGTCTTTCTTAAGAGGGGAGTGTTGATTGTACTTGACTTACTGGTAGGAATCAACATTTTGGTTTACATTTCAACCTGATTATATGTGCAGGATCTCTTGTTAGCCCATGAGTCAACTCGAAATCCACTTGTAGAGGAATATGTTTGAAGGCTTGAAGCTGGAATTCTTTGAATGGAGGCATGATGGGAAGGTTTCTTCTCTCTTGTTCAAGCTATAGCAGGTAGTATCAAAATCTGAAGTTTTTTAGTTGAACATAGTTGACAGTGACTACCCTAACCGTTGTATGCCTTTACTTTTGCAACAATACTCCATTTTATCGTGGGTTTACTTTCTCCTCTGTCTTTCAAGAACCAAGTATATCTCAAAATGAATGTGGCATTGCACTTATTTCTGAACTTAAAGAAATAGGAGTGATGTGCATATCCAGATTTAACATTATTCTTAGTTAACCCGATGTATATTTTTACTGTAAGATCTACCAATCCTACATGTGCTCTGTATGCTATTTATTTTGACAGGTATTTTCAATTCAAAGGGCAACTAATGGTGTCTGCAATTGTAATCGAGTTGAGTTGTTCATGTAGAGCTTATAGGTATTTCATTTTAGTGCGAGATTTGTAATCCTATGTTATCCTTACAACTATAGCTGACCGTAACAGGATTTTGTTGAAGATTTTATGATATGTATCGAATTATACTCCTGCTAGCCTTCCATACTAGCTTCTGTTTGTTTCTCTCTCGCACACACTCAGATAAATGTACACACACACACACACACATACACTCATAGATATAATGTGAAGTTGTCACTTCCAGTCATCTGTCAACTTTAATTCTATTGGCCATAAATTGCAGCCAAAACATTGTGATTGGCTAGAATCTACTCTGTATGAAAATCATGCCCAACTTTAACTGGCCAATCAGCAACTGCTTAGCAACTGCTCTCTTGAGCCAATTTTGGACTATTTAAAGAAGCTGCTGACAAGAATCAGATCAGGGATAGAAGCCAGCAGTTGGCTGGCTCTCTGCCAGTTTGTGCCATGGCAAAGCACATTAACTCTCTCTCTCACTCTGTTTGTTGCTGTTTGCCTGTCTGTCTGTCTCTTTGAGCCAGCACAATGAACACATAGACGCACACATGCTGTCACATATACATTCACACGTTATGATAGATACAATGAACACACACACATTTTATACTCACGTCATGTATGTTAGGACTATCATCAATTTTGTCCACTACTAAATTTGTGCTGCAAATTTTTTATGGTAAACCTGACAATATTTCCTCTCCAATACATTGTGTTGGACAATTCTCTTTGTGCCTTTAACATTGTAACAACTTTATTGCTATTGATACATCGAAACCATTTTATTTTCCATAACAGGAATAAAAAGAATTTGTTGATTTAAAACACATGTAACCTGCTTCCTCACTTTATTTATTACGATTAACTGGTGAATTCCTCTACAAGCTAACTTCTCTTTTATTCTTGTTAAAGATGTATGTGCGAAACAGAGAGGTTCACATTAATTAGTGTAAAGAATGTCATAGCAAAAGTAGATACATTTAAACTATGGGGATGGGTAAACCAGATAATTTTTTCTATTTTCACATTTGGTGTTATTTGGTGTGGGCTGATCTATGTATTTCAGCTTGGTGATAACATCGCTACTAGATAGGACTCTATTGTACTATTGGGCAGCAATGTTAAATATTTCTCTGTTCAATAATAGGTTAGATACACTTTGCTAATGTTGTCTGTAATGTGCAGTATGATTGTTGGTTGATGGTTGGAACTTCTTTTTGCATGTATATTGTTTATCCATTCCCCAGCTTTATGATTTCTCTTAGTATATAGTGCTCCCCAGTTGGGGCAAATGTACATTGTTTCTAATGTAAAACTGCTCGATACATAGAGTAGAGTATAATTATATTTATTCGGCTGATGCTTTCTGTCATTACTTGAAGTTTTACAAATATTCGATCAATTAGATGGCCATATTGTTCTATAAGGAAAAGTATGACTTCATCGAAGATGGCAGCGGAATCTTACTGTTTAATTGGTTAACCTAGAGCCGCAGATACACCAGTTAGATATTGTAAAATTCTACCTATCCATTTCTAAAAGTCTTCTCTTGAAAGCCCTAGAATCTGGGAAAATCATACACTACCATATACAAGGAAGTCATTATTAATTTATGGCAGTTCCTTCTTGGTTAAGAAACACAGAAATGGACTTTTCAAGTAGCTACGACGGAGTAGAGATTTTAAATTTGGTTGGATTATACATTCTACATACACTGAGAAGCAGAACTAGATCCACTAACTTAGGTCTTTACAGAGATGATGGATTTTCCATATTCCATAACATGAACGAGCATAACATGGACACATTCAGGAAGATACTGATTAGCACTTTTAAAGAATTTGATTTAAAAATTATGATAAAATCAAACCTAAAGGTAGTACATTTCTTAGATGCAAACACTAATCCTAAACACCAGCAAACACCACCCCTACTGTAAACCTAATGAAGAAATAATGTATACATATAAATAGGAGCTCCCCAACAACCTACCCACTATCATATAATACATTACAGACAGCATTAGCAAATGCATATCTAAGATATCATCAAACAGAGAAATATTTAATAATCATGCCCCATAGTATGATAAAACCCTATCTAGTAATGATTTTAACACCAAGCTGAAATAGATACAGCAACCTACCCCAGATAACACCATGGTCACAAGGTAATTTTTGAAGTATGTTTCATTAAATCAATACATGAAACAGTAAAATACAAGATCATATGTTCTATTGAAAGTAATTCAGTAACTCAAAGTCCTGAATTCAAATCCTGCCAGGATTATTCTCCAAGGTTGACATTGCAATTATTACTTTCAGTGTTGATGAAGCTATAATTATAGTCACTGAGGAGGAAGGGAGATTCAAGCTGACGAAGGAAGGGACTTCCTCCATCACCTTTGAGGTGTTGGAAATGAGAGCAATAGGTCGATAGTTTGTAGAGTTAGAGAGGCTGTTGGTTACAAGGTCATTACATAGTTAGTGTGGAATTTCAGACTGAATTTAGCAAGAATTGTAAACTCAGATAATTTTATTATTATGGCTAGAAGATCCTGTTAGACCTAGGATTGGGAAAATTGGATCTACATTCTGTATATGGCACTATATTAAGTAAACTTATCCAATATAAGCTGAAGGAGTTCTTACATGGTGCTCCAGTTTCATGGCCTTAAATGGATAAGAGATAGTGTGTTTCCAAATTTGGCATTGACTCTTTTGTAGAAATAGTAAGATTGAAAAGTTGGTAAGGATATAAAATAGCTCTGGAGTACACTGTTTGTGAGTGATGGATAGGATACCATACAAACTAGTTGCCTTGTTGAGTAGGAGCGATCAGAAGTGTTTTTACACATGATGATTGTGTACGGGGTAGTGAGACTGGAGATGCATGGAGAAAAATAGTTTAAGAGGAGTTTTGTTGAGTCCAAACAGTGCAGAGTTGGAGGTGAAGCAAGCAGCAAATATGGAGTTTTTTTCAGTAGGAGTACTGCTAACAGGTCAGAGGATTCTATGAAGCTGGTAGAGATGAATAGAAAGTGGAGTTTAAATCTAGAAGAAAATCAGGGAATGTTAAAAAATGTTTTACTATAATAGAAATACATTTAAAGAATATAATTAGAATAGCTGTTATTTTTTTCACCATGGAAGTATCTTAGTATTATTAATGTAACTCAATGTAAGAAATCATTATTAATGTAACTCAAAAATACAATGCTATGTTCACTGGAGTGTTTGATTTTAATGACATCAATTTCTCAATAAACAAACATTTCTCAAGTAAACAAGGCTACAGCCAACAAGGAAGAACAATCCAACAAGGAAGCCTCCATGTGGTTACTCAACCTGCCAGAAATAGAAGCCAAATCTCCTTCATATCACAACCTGCCACCGTAAAACGGTAGAACACATTAGATAACATAGTTCTAGATACACTATGGTTAAAAAAATAAAAAAATGCAAGGTGGTCACAGATGGAATACATCTGATTATAGGTCTTCTCAATTAGGGCCAACCTGGGGTTAAACAACAATAACAAGGACAACAGAAAAATAATTTCAATATGTATAAAATTATAATCTTACAAGTTCCATTAACTCAGTATTAATATCTGCTGGATAATTGAACTGATATGGTTGTTGCTGAAGGCTGAGAACATCCTGGCTCATGGAACGGATAAAATAAGAAACATCTAATTGTGGGTTGACTTGGTGACAGACTTTCAATAAATCATCAAATCTTCGATGCCGTTCAGTTGCCTGAAAGAAAGGAAAAATACATTTCATTTCTGTGAAATTAAAGGTATTTGTTAGCACAAAGGGTTTCAATGGAAACCCTTAAATTGAAATTTAAATGGCTTTTAAATCATAAAAGATTTCTGTGGATAGTCTTATTTTAAACAATATTAATTAAAGAGAATTTATGTGGTGAGTTTTATAGAGGGGAAAAATTAGAATTTCAGTAAATAAACTCTATAACTTTGCTTCATTAAATGTCTAAATATCTGAGATGAGTTATTGTAAATAAGATTATAATTATCTGGAATATTAGCCTAATTATTAGTCTATGTTTACAATATTTACATCTACATTGTTTTGATCAGCTCAGTCTCAGATCAAAACAGCAGCTGTCTCATTCCTGGATGTATACATGGCCTGGTGCCAATGGTCTAATAGATAAGAATGTTATTACTCTTATTTTAGAAATAAAGGTTCCTAGTTCAAATCCTGCTTGGGACTATGTACACATCTAAGAATAAGACACCTGATGATGCTCAGAGGTCAAAACTGATCAAAATCTATTGCAGATATAAATATTGTAAATATATACTCTAAAGATAAAGTTGATAGTCTTGGAAATTATAGTCTCATTAATTTTGTTTTAATTCCCAGCTAAAGCCAATTCCTTCACTTACACTAATACCTCTAGGAAAAGCATGGACATGACAGTATCCTATTTTTTATGCTAACATTTTGGGGCTTTGTACCTAGTCATAAGAAACCAATTATAGCACATTTATGAAAATGGTTATTACTATGAATACGTTATCTATTGGAAGTGATATGATTCAACAACAACGTCCAATAGCTTTATGAAAATACTTATAGTTTTGCAGATTTGCATTGTAACTTGATATTGTACCTTGTTTTGTATTCTGCATTCTGACAATACAGCTTTGTAATACAGCTAACTCTTGTAAGTGTATGTATGTTGCTAGAAGCTTAATTCTGAAATCTAGTTCTCTCCCTTATGATACAGTAGCAACCAAATGGCTGGATAGATAGTGTGTTAGTCTTACTAATTTTAGGTTTCAAATTCATCAAATCCTCTGCAAATGCTTTGTTAAATATTTGGGAAGATACATGCCTTAGATTGCTAAGCTGTTATGTTAAGAATAACAACTAGATATTTTGAGAATAAACTCATATTCTACACAAAGGAAGATGTATATCTCATCCATTTTAATGCCATGAAACTGGAGTTGAGTAGCTCTATGTAAGAACTTCCTCAGCTTATATTGGATGAATTTACTTAACATAGTGCCATATACAGAATGTAGATCCTGCATTCTAAATCTTGGGTTTAGCTGGATCTTCAAGCTAGAATAATAAAATCTATCTTGAATATATTCATGTTTTTGGTGTGTTGCTGCTCAAATCCCTTCTGACTATAAATTTGCAATATATATATATAATAATAATGGATCTCCATCTGAATCAGACGATGAGTGTTCAGTTGTTCAATCAACTGAACTACCAACTCACTGAATTAGCATGTAAGTGGCTGAATATTCCACAGACACGTGTACTCCTAGCGTAGTCCTTTTCTAATTTTCAATTATAGATCCTTTTCTAATTTTTCATAGGGAGAAATGATGTACCGCCCAGCCTGCTTTGTTTTTGGCATATTCTTAGGGTTGTCTTTATTTTTTCACCAGTCTCTATCCACTTTATCAGACACTAAAACCTCCCTCTCAACTCAGTGATTACCATGCTCCTTGGTATATTTAATAAGATGTAGTTTAAAACCAGCCTCATAACTCATTCTCTTACATTTATTACTAGTATTCATTGTCAAGATTTTATATAAAAATATTATATTGTATGGAAAATAGAATATCCTTTAATGCTATAAACCTTTTTTAATATTAAAACACATAACACTAGGCATCTTATACAACATCTTTCTCATTAATTCATAAAAGCGTTTAATATATAAAAATACATTGAGCTAATGCCATGAGTAGACCACATGTCCATGATTAGACCACATGTCCATGATTAGACCACATGTCCATGATTAGACCACATGTCCATGAGTAGACCAAATGTCCATGAGTAGGTCACATGTCCATGATTAGACCACATGTCCATGAGTAGACCACATGTCCATGATTAGACCAAATGTCCATGAGTAGGTCACATGTCCATGAGTAGACCACATGTCCATGAGTAGGTCACATGTCCATGAGTAGACCACATGTCCATGAGTAGACCACATGTGACTAACATATACATAAACAATTCAATATAATCACTCACAGGGCTGCTGTTTGCACCTACATGTGTCTGTCCATGTCTAAATCCAAGAAAACCTGTATGCCATTTCTGTTAATGTGTTTTATTATGGTGTTTAACCCTTTTGATACCAAACCGCCTGAAACCGCCCTTGGTTCTATAATAAAAACCATTTGTTTTAAAGTGCTCATATTTAAATTTAAACCTTCCATAATAATTTTATTAAGTTAGGTTCCAAACACCAACTCAACAAAAAAGTTAGCTATTTTACTAATTCTTGATTATTCACAAACTTAATTGAAAAATTGTACGCTGTGTAATTCATTAGAAATACGGTAACGAAAGCAGATGGTTAGATTGATAGATTACTTGACAAACAGCTGAGAGTTCAGCAGTTCATATCCCAACACCAACACTACTATTTTGTGTGTATGGGCCCCAAGACATTACACTTTTAAAATGGCTTACTCTATGCAACAGAAAACATACACCCCAAAGTAGGAACTCACCACATAAAGCAGTGGGAGCACTGTAAAACTGACAATTGGTTTATTAGATTGCAGTGCTGAGGTCGACTCTTTCTGTAGGTATAACTTGGAGAGGGACTTGTTCTGCCAATCTGGTTTACCCAACATCATTTACTTACATGGAGACAGAGGAGAGGGATGGTCTCTGCCAAGCTGGTTTATCCAACATCATTTACTTACATGGAGACAGGGTCTTCAGAGCAAAGTTCTACAGTGGCCACACAAATAATTATTTTAATTAATTAGAGCTCCCATGTCTGGAGACACATGAGGCAGTCAGAGTCCTCCAGCATTCTCTGTTCACGGCGAGGGCAGGCACACATCACCCCACTGACAGTCAACCAGGTGCAGATCCCTGTCGATGTTCTGTCGCCAGTTCATTTTAGGCGTTCCCCTTTTCTTGCAACCTCTTGGGATCCAGCAGAGAACTTGATTGGCAGGTCTAGAGTCTGGCAGTCTCAGTGCGTGTCCCAGCCAATTCAAAACGCCACCTGCATATTGTGTGGGTCACTAGTGGCTGTCCTGATCTCCTCCTGACCTCATCATTACGCACAAAATCGTTCCAGCGGATGCCCAAGATCTTGCGGAGGCATCTCAAGTCAAATGCATTCAGTTTCTTTTCATGAGTGGATTTTAGATGCCACGTCTCACACCCCTATAGCAGCGTTGACAATACATTAGAGTTGTAGGACCGGAGCTTTAGTTTTATAGAGAGCTTGCCATTATTCCATATTTTACCCAGCTTGTCGATTATATTGATGAAGATGATCATGAACATGATCATCACATACTAGGGGATTGAAGTGATTATCATGAGCGTGAGATGGAATAGGGGAATCACGGTGGAGGAGGAGGAGGATAATGTTGATCATGATCATCATCATAATCATCATGATGTTCATGGTCATGATAATCATGATGATGATGACCATCATGATGACCACCATAATGAACATGAGAGTGACCATGGAGAGTAGGAGGAGTAAGAGAAAGAGGATCACAGTGATGATGACGATGATGATGATGATGATGACAATTATGGTGATGATCGTCATCATACTAATCATGATTAGGATAATGGTCATCATCATAATCATGGTTATAAATATAAATGTCATAAAAAATCGTTATTTTTCGTTATTATTGCATTTCTTTAATGTCTCATATCTAACGTTGTTTATGTCGTCAACAACGTGGGAAAGTATGTACGACACACGGTTACGTTTTATCTAATACATTGCATGGAAATGTTACCTTCATCTGTTTCCTTTGTCACTCAAATCGTTAAGTAACATTTCAATTTATTCAGATGTAAGTGAAATAATAGAGGCATGACAAAGCTATAATATATCAATGGACGAGAATATTACTTGCAAAAACGTAAATAAGCATTTATAAATAGAGTTCAGGACAGGAATTCATTTGCTACTTGGCCTGTAACAAAAAGGATGACGCATAATAGTGAACAACAATTATAAGAGACCTCATTAATGATTTACAAATGTAAAATCATAGCCAAAATTAATTTGATATATACTACTAAAGTATTAGCACCATAAACACATAAGGGTGAGTAGATTGTATATGAAAACACATTAAATGATAATTATATTCATACAATTGAAGAGTCATTATCACCAGGGCAACAAACAAAACTGCTTGATAGTATTGAATGTAAAATTAATGAAAATCCTTTTCAAATTAAGATGTTACAGACAAAATATGTGTAAACAAATATTTACCTTTTTCACTGGTATTGGAATGCAAATAAATATGTAATATACATATATCAAAGTACAATAAAATGGACTTAGGAAGATAGTGTGGTGTCCGGCGAACAGTAACAGAATTAGAAGCGTCTACAAACAAGAATTCACTAAGTCTTGTTGTTAAACAAATAATAAATATCAAATCAAAATCATCATTCAGTGATTAGTAGAGAAGAGGACACGTGTGTCCTATGTGTGCCCCAAACTGACGTATACCAAATACTACAATTGACATGATACGACAAAAGGTAATATTCTACATTTGAAACTCTAGCAACAGAATGAATTCGTCATTGAATTTGAGTAAACATGACATATAGTATAAGATGACCGAAAACATAAAACTGAAGTATTACGTAACCTACAAGCAAACATTCTCTCTAGAACCATATAAAATATCTACCAAGAGTTTAGATGTAGATATATATAAAATTTACAATCCAAGATTATTGGTTGAACAAGCAAATATTAAACATAATATCAACTATATCAAAACTGAATGTGTTGACTCTAGCAAACTTTGGCGCAGTAAATTCTGCATGCAGAGTTATATCTGATAGAGAAATCTATTAAATAGCCAATATACACCACAGATAAACGCATTAAATGATCATAATTTATTCGTGTTCTCAAACTTCATAAAAACACCTCTGCACTCATGTCTAAGCTCAAACACGTTTTCAAAGACATCTAAGCCAGTAAGACTCGTATATCTATAGAATTCCTATGTACCATAATAATGATTTATCTACAAGCTGAAAATCTATTGTAAGAGTAACGTTATGACTACACCAATATTTTACTGGTATATATTTTGTTGACAACGTCGACATTAATATCAAAGTGCCAGAGATGCGACAGGAAGTGATATACACCATTAACACAATTCCTGCATATTAGTAGCACATATTTTATAAACCTGGCGAAAGAAACACGAATTAACCCCAGAATGTAACTAACTGTTGACAGGCAAATAGAGAATAAAATAAGTATTAAATTGTATTGTTATTTACCTATAAGACAGAGTACGTGTAGTTAAAATATGCTAGAAAACGCATTTAAATAACCAGAGTCTCTAAAGAAAATGTTTGCTAAGCATTTCCTGATTAAATATAACGTGGGTAGTTGATTTCTAAATTGTCAAGTACACATGTCTGCTGGAGATATTAGAATTTTTGCGTTTAGAATTCACTATGTATAGGGTGTTTGGGTCGTGTATTTTCAAGTCTGATTGCGTACGTTTTTCTTGTGAAGCACACTTTTATCAATGTATGTTACGTTTACTTAATGCCGTTCATTATTTAGTTACGTCCCTGTACATTATGGATTCAAATTCCGCCAAGTTGACTTTTAAATTAATTTAGGTTTCACTAAATAAGTACCAGTATCATATTGAAGTGGATACATTCATCTGTGGAAGTTTGCAATGTGTCTAGGTAAAGAATAGAAATATCTAATATTACATTTCACATTTTATATTGATATTTTACTTCCTCGTCAACGCTACTTTCCATCTCCTTCTAGACGACAAATTAAGTACCAGTAATATATGACATATTAAGGTTAACTCAATGCAGTTTACTGCCAGGAGATATATGTTTTGAAACAAGTAAACAAAGATGTTGTTCTCATTTCATTTCTGTCATTGTCCAATCTTTTAGTGTTTTTCTCTTTCTTTCATTCGTTGATACGTTTCGTTATTTCTTCCCCTTCTTTTACTCTTTGTCCTTACTCTGTCGTTTTCAATCTTTCTATTTACAAGTTTTGTTTCTCTATATCAATAATCTAAAATCATTCATTGAAATCAGGTTTTGTTTTAATTATCTTCCTTATTTTATTATTTTGTGCATCTATTTACCCCAATCTCCACTAATTTTATTTAGGCGAAATCAAATCTCTCCATCTATTTAGTTGGGAAATTAATAAAAAAAAGTTAAATGAAAAATTCCGATTGAAATTTACATCTTGAACTATATCCCAAAACCATAAGATATTATAAAAACATATTTACAATTTGTTGGGCTTTAAAGATGTATAGTCAAACGGTAATATAAGGAGATGAGACAAATACAGATATGTAGGAGAGAAAGTAACAAATGACGGGCCTATTCTAATAGTTGCCAAGTCTTTTGGACACCCAGTTGTATCAAAGTGAGTGAGCTACACACTGTCATCTCCCTAACACCTCTTAACAGATCAGTCGAATGAAGTATACAACAAGAAAATATATTTCACTACTGCAATCACATTTGGTTACCCAAAGTTTTCAAAAAGAGATACGGTGGTGCTATCTTTCTATTGCGGGGGCTACTAATTTAGACATGAACTGGTTCACTGCTAACCGAAATTCATTTAAAATATCTAAAGATATCTAAAGTATAAGACACATTTAGCCTTGAGATGAAAGGCATCTCTCGGCTCTATTTATATAAACTATCGTGGTTTCTTTGAAAGAGAAATATGTTACACCCCAGTCGTGTATCCAAACATGAAGTGAAAGTCTTGGATGGAAGACGCTATTTATGAGAACGTTTGTATCGTGTACGCATATGACATATGTGCAGGTCTGTATTGACATATATATAT